>JAILXH010108264.1:0-11727 GCA_023558415.1 Piaractus mesopotamicus
TATATATATATATATATAAGAATTCCCCTTTAAGGAGCAAAACGCGTTTGGTATTTTGGGTGCCTGGCGTGCCGTACGTGTTAACTGTCAAGTATGTTGTTGAAGTTGGACTAGAAGGTGCAGCGCCGAAAAAAAGAAATTCCGTTATTTGTGTATCTGGTGAGACTGATTTACATTTAAATTATGTACAGAATGTATTCGTTAAAATCCGACCGGCTGATGACATTTTAAGTGAATTATAACCGGCCTGTCGGCTGACATAAGTGAAGGTTTAGGCAGTAGGTTAACAGCTAACCCTGGTTAGCGGTTAGCCAGCTAGCCTACAGGCTAAAGTAAGCTAACGTAACGGAATGGTTAGTGTAGATAACCTGGGTTAAGCGAGCAAGGCAGGTATTTCGTTTTTATACCGTGACATATCTACTCATTTGTTTGGTAAAGACAGACCAATTCGCTACAAGTAGAACGCTTCGTTATAAGTTTGCCGTTAGCTCGGTTAGTCCAGCCTGTATGAAGGTGTCGCAGTGTCAGACTTGTTAGCAGCCGGCTATCTAGATTGTAGTTATTCCTCACGGCTTATAGTCAACAGACGACGGGCGGACTGTTGGCATGCATTTAGCTAGTGACTGTAAGTCTGTTCGGTGACATTTGGACGTACAGCTAGGTTAGTGAGCGAGGTTCTTGTTTGTTAACACTGCTCCGTTATTCTAGTGCAACAGTTCTTATAGCTGACTGACGGGCTACTGTCAAGAACCACACATTTAGGTCATTTGGGTTGCTGTGTGTTTTTATGCTTCCCTATGCTACAATATTGATATTTCACGGTTCTTCAGATTGATAGAGAATGTGTTGTCAATGGTTTTGAAAATGGTTCTATAACATTATAGCTCCAAAAACAGTCCCTCTATTGTTACGATGTCAAGTCCATAACAACAGAAGAACCCTTTTTAGTGCCACATAGAACCATTTTCGAAAAGGTTCTGTATAGAACCATATACAACACATTCTCAGTCCATATGAAGAACCATTTCACTATGCAAAGAACTATCTAAGCATGCAGTGGTTCTACCACCGCGACCCAGTAGGATAAGCGGTTTAGATGATGTGTGTGTGTGTGTGTGTGTGTGTATTCCCTTTACTAAAGAATCCCTGAAGAAGTTCAGTGTAGAAGCTTATGCAACACATTCTCCATCGATCTGAAGAACCATTTCGCCATGCAAAAAACATTTAAGCATGTTGTGGTTCTATACAGAAGTCACGGTTTTAAATAGGACCGTTCCCTTTACCAAAGAAACCCTGAAGCATCTATTTGAAGATTGTAGGGTTGCCACCCATCCAGCAATTCCCAGAATTTGTGTGTCCAGGAAAGACTTTCGTTCAGTTCTTAGACACAAAATATCCAGGAATCTGAGCTTTTTTGTATATTAGTATTTATTATGCAGTTAACATAAAAGCATTTGTTATTTCTATTATTCTTGATTGTTTATTCCCTTACATGAAATAATCTATCCTTACCAACATAGACTTGCAAACTGTTGGGTGTCCTGCCTCTCTGGATGAATGTAGGAGTTAAACCCATGTCGCATAGTGAAAGGAATCCAATCACCTCACTTGTTCTGGGACCAAGCTAAGAGGAACGAGGGCTCAATTTAGTTAAATGATCAGGTTGCTAAAACAGATCTATTTAATAAACAGTGAACACTTTTAAAACCTAAGATGTTAAGTCTGTTATTCAGTAGTAGTAGTATTTCACATATAGTTTCAAAGGCACTAAATCTGTTACGGAGTGTCTATATGAACAGGGGGTGGAGGGGTAAGAAATCTATATAAGTGGATAATAAATCTCATGACACTAGACTACTTGGGCCTCTCTCCACATGGCCGATGCATAGACATCCGGAGCAGCTTACTGATTTTGTGTGTCCTGCATCTGATTTTTTTTTATTGCCTAGCATCAGAAGGCAGCTTTCTGTGTTTGGATTGGTGAACCATGGGCAACACCAGTGACAGAGTCTCCGGTGATCGCCATGGGGCCAAGAGCCATCGCTCAGACAGCGGTGGAAGCCACAAAGACCATGAACCGAGCAAGATGGTAGACAGCACAGATGACCCTAATATCTTTAACACGCATGGACCTGATACAAAGGTATGGGAACCTGTGACAGGATTTGTCTTTGAAGGTCGGCATAGAACAGCTGAAATTAGTGTTCCAGGATTGGAACAGCAAGCTCAGAGACTAGTTAGTTTAAAATATGTTTTAGACCAGGACAAATCTTTATGTCTGGGTAACTAAAGTTCATAGATAACCAGTGTTGAGATGAGTCATTTTTGTATCGATTCTGTAACTATTATTTGGTTAATCCACAAATCGAACCATTATGCCTTTTTCGGTTTAGTCCCACTTCTCCCATCATTCATGTTCTGTCTTTCTGACTTTTCTTCTTTTACAGAGCAACAAAACACTAGAAACCATATAGCTTTCTCTGCTTTCTGTAGTGAATCACAGTCTGTCGGAATGACTGTTTTTCATATGAACTATGTATATTATTATTGAGAGCTTTTGTTTTTGTCATCAACAACACTGAAAATGTTTAATTAAACATTTTCAGTGTTGTTGATGACCTTGTCAGTTAACGGTTGCAGCTGTAGAGTAAAGCCTGTGTGTTTCACCAGGCTGCAGGGGAGAAGGACTTTCCTCCAGATTTAGATGACTTGGTAAAAACAGGTCCACAAGCACGTCCTACAGTTATACGGTGGGGAGGAGGGGGGAAAGAGGTCTACATCGCAGGCTCCTTCAACAACTGGTGCACCAAGATCCCACTCAATAAAAGGTAATGGTTCTAAACATCCACAGAGACCTAAAGTCAATTACTGAGTAGTCAATTACAATTAATTACTATTTCAAAACAGTGCAGGCAAATAGAATAGTATGGTATCCTTTTAAAAAGATGACAGAACCTCATATAATCAGGTTAGTAAAACAGTAATACTCATGTATTGTTTGTTTTTCTTCTGTTTTTTCCTTGCAAAAAAGCCATAATGACTTTGTTGCCATCCTGGACTTGCCTGAAGGAGAGCACCAATATAAGTTCTTTGTTGATGGCCAGTGGGTTCATGACCCTTCTGAGGTAAATGGTACTTAGATTGGATTATAAAGTCATATTATTGGATAAGCTTATTATTAATCCCTTTACATATATCTGTGTAATATTGAAGTGCTTATTTAGAGCTCTATCAGGAATAGAGAAATCTGTGTCCTTATTTAAAAATTATGTAGATTTTCGTAAGCATTGGAAGTGTGTACAATTTGTTCAGTTCATTTGTGGTGTGAAAACAGCATGGCACAAATGGAAACCAGTTTAATTAAGTCATGTTCTGCTCACCAGCCGGTGGTAACAAGTCAGATGGGCACCATCAATAACCTAATACAGGTGAAGAAATCTGACTTTGAGGTGTTTGATGCGCTGCAGGTGGACTCACTTGAGTGCTCTGATACTTCTGGTAAGAGTGGTTAATTCTACTAAGTATTTCTCCTACCCAGCAGTAAGAGGTTGTTATATAACAAATGCAAATGAGCAGGTTTAAACTACCAGAAGCTTTAATTTCTTCACAAATAGAATTGTCTATGCATGTTGCAAGTTATTTTCTCTGAGCAAATCATGTAACCATAAGGACATAGAAGCAGAGTTTGCTGCTGTTAGAGTCCTTTTATTGGCAGCTGTACAGAATACACCATTTAGGCTCCTTAGAGTAGAGTTATGTTCTTGTCCAGCAACCACAAGCAAGCTAAGATCTAACATGATGTAATTTCCTGTTTAGATCTGTCCAGCTCCCCGCCTGGTCCTTACAGACAGGAAGTATACATGTTCCGACCAGAGGAACGTTTCAAATCCCCACCCATCCTCCCGCCTCACCTCCTCCAAGTCATCCTCAACAAAGACACCAACATATCAGTGAGTCGTTGTAATGGTTGAGTCAGTGTAAGAGCCATTTTAGGAAGCTCATTCCTGGAGATGGTATGCAGGTCTATACACTGAATTTTTAATTATTTGTTTGGTTACATTTTGTTAAAGGAATCGGTAAATTTTTTCACACTATTAACTTAAATAATAAGGTGTGGGTTTATGTTATTGATAGTATCTATTATATGAAAACGATTAACCAGAAAATAAACAATTGTTCCACCAGTGCTATCTTTAAAAAAAATGGTGAATTAAATTGATTTTCAAAATTTCTGCATATCAAGATATGAACAGTCATTCAGAGGGGTCAGAATTGCGATGTTATCTGTGGTTGTTTTTTTAAATCTCAGTTATTGCTTTACTTGATGTATTAAAAAACTGTAAATAAAATAAAAAAAACTGTTCACAGTAGGAACCGGATGTCCACCTCTGAAAGTTGTTTTGCTGTAGTTTTGGGAAGATTTTGACCTAAAACATTTTTTTAATCCATTCATGGTAGAGAGGTACATAAAGGGCATTATAAGGTAAAACTTATTTTAAAAATAATTTCAAATTAAATGATTAAAAATAAGGAAAACTCTTTTTTCGTTTACCATTATTTCACCTTTATTAACATTAACATACATATAAGAACTCAGAAGACACAAGTAGGGTCACTTGTGGTTTTGGATAGTAAATAAAATGACTGTGTTTGTTTTGTAGACATGGTTTCCCATCACAACTACTGTAAAGAAATCTGTGTTTCTTTACAATAAACCATTTCACACCAAACCACTCTGAATGACTTAACACTTCAACGAGTGAATTATTCAGAAAATTTGAAAAGTTGATGGAATTTCCCTTTTAATTTTATTTAATTTCCAATAAATAACAATTCCTATTTGAACTGTGCACATGAGGGCGCTATGCTCAGTTAAAAACAGTGACCAAATGGACCACACTGTAAGCCAGCGTCCGCAAGCAAAAGAACAGACAACTTATTTTGACAGTGTTCTCAGAGACAAAGTGTGATGCAAGGCGATGTGAGGAAATCACACATGGTTGTGCAAAATTATAAAGAAGGATGTGGTGGACTGTGACTACTGAGGTACATTGAGCTGTAGCTAGCCACAGTCAATCGTTTTACCTTGGGCTGGTAGTCAGTGATAATTATAAACTTTAAACGTTTTAGTAGCCCATCATTATATATTTGTCATTTCATCATTTTTTTACTTTTTGGGCATGTAATCATTAACATATAGTTGTCAGGCCCTTGATTTAGATAAAGACAGGTTCTTATGTAGGGTGTGTTTAATACAGTTTTAGGCTGTTTACTTAAAAAAACAAAAAAAAAAACACCTTTTGCCTGGCCCCACCTATCAGTACTACATTCAGTGGTTTATACAAGGAACATTTTTTAATAGTGTGCATTCAGTTGATGTGTATGCTCATAAGTATGCCTATATCAAGTATTTTACAGTGATTTCAAATATGACTCAGCCAATCAGATTTCAGAACCGGAACTATCTGTTTTATTAGCGATATTCTGATGAGTTTGTTTTAGGCTTGCCAGTTGATGACTAATCACCAACCAGTGCTGGTTGGTCTAAAGAATTATTTATCCATAATTACATTAACTGCTCCAAAATTACATTAACTTCATTAAAAGTTAAGAATGCTTTTTCCTTGTCCTGACAGCAATGATATGCTGCTCTATTTAGTAGTGCATTAAAATGGGAAATGGCAAAGCAGTCCTGCTACAGTTAAATAATTCATAAACAATTCATAAGGTTGTATTTCATTGCCATTTCATTCATTATATGTGCGAAACAGGAATGTACTAATAGTAACATTTGCTGTTTTTTTTTTTGTGTGTTTGTTTTGTTTTCCAACATTCATTTCGTGCTGATGTTGAAACAAACCGCTCACTGTCTTTATTTATAGTGTGATCCAGCTCTGCTGCCTGAACCCAACCATGTGATGCTCAACCATCTATATGCACTCTCAATAAAGGTATAGGACGTCTCAAACAATCTGTATTAAATCTGTACAAAAGCATATTAGATAACAGCTGCATAAGAAATAACAATATCGCCCTCTCTCTTTCTCTTGTTTTTTCCTAGGATGGTGTGATGGTCCTCAGTGCGACTCACAGATATAAGAAGAAGTACGTCACGTCTCTGCTGTACAAGCCTATATAAATCTAGATGCCTGGCTGGGAGCCGGGCAGCATGCCTGTACTGTACTGTCTCTCTCTGTACTGCTCCATCTAGCTGAGATGGCACTGCACACCCACTGTACAGTGGTTCTGACAACTGCTGGTGCTCATTCACACACTGGAGGAGTGAGTCAGTGTCTGTGTGTGGGTTTTTGTGGGTGTGCGTGTATGTGCTGTCTCTGTCGGCACCTGCGTAAGGACTATTGAACCGTATTTAACCACTCAAGTGCACCATTGATTGCAATCATAAATGTTTGAGTTTATTTGAGATTATATTGGCCAAAGCTTTACAGAAAATTGTGTTTTTAAAAAAGACTAAAGCAAACAGACATACATCTCCAGCAACAGCATCATGTTAACCATGTTTATGACTTGAGACTGAGACGTTTATGTGCATCGAATGCCATTTTATTTGCTTTTAAGTGTTTGCGTTTTTGTATCTTATTTATTTAAACAAGACATTATTGCATGATGGAGTGTCTGTTTGCAGGTTAACAATAAAGGGTTTTTTGTGTATGTATTTATAATAGTAGTAGGTCAAGATAAAATAGGAAGAGGGTCTCTGTGTGAAGAGCTGAGCTGTGACTTTTTTTTCATTGGAGTGGGCCTGAGGGATGGTGTCAAGAGCAAGAAACTGCAAGTTGGCAGTCACCAAAACAATATTAAAGGAACAGTTTGCCAAAAAAGTCTAACGTCCGCAATTTTCTCGTTATCCCAAATGTACGAGATTCCCAGTAATAGCATGTTTAGTAATATTTGGTGTCGAGCTACACGAAATGGACAATAGCCAGTACTGCTTTATCCATTTTACCCTACAGACTGCATTTTAACACAGCTCTGGCACTAAGTATAATCACGTTTTAAGCTTTTTTACAAGCTATAAGCGAAGAGTAGTGATTTTGTGATTTGTTGGTTTGTAATTGACTGTTTAGCTGAATGGTTAAGTGACTTGCTTTCCATGTGGAAGAGCAGGATTTAAGCCCAGACCACTTGGGCACTGCGCAAGTGAGGGGATTTGATCTGTTCTATCATCACAGCCCATAATGGTGTGTTTGGGAGCTATGATGCTAATGTAGCTAACAAGAAATGGAAGCATATACTCAACTTTGCCTGTGCAAATTGCTGTTATCTCAGATAGACTTCAGTGGTGTCTGCCACTGTATGGACATTCAGTTACCTATTAAAATGGACAGAAGTACATTGCATGGAAAAAACTAATGAATTTAGGCTAAGGGGAAAATTGTGTACATTTGACCTTTTTGTGAACTGTTCCTTTACATATTAGATCAAGACTGAACAGGTAGAGCTGTGAATTGGAGGAAAAAAAAAAGTTCTGAGATGTTTTTTGTTTTGTTTTTTTTTCTGTTTGGTATGATGTGTTGAAAGCAAGAAACTGGTCACTGAAATAATATTGAGAGGGCTGGCTGCATTGGTAGTCTTGTCTGTGGTCAGCACCTGCATGCCAGTGCCTTTCACTGCGATCGCGTAAGCACTTTAACCATGTTTTCACTGTGAGGTTCAGACAGAGAGCTTTCAGTTTGTTGAATTGAATGGAATTGAATATTCTTTATTGTCCCTGATGGGAATTTTTTTCAACTATGCAGTGGACAAATCTAGTACTGTAGTCTCCAATTGGACAACTTCACTTTCTTTAATGCGATAGCCTAGTTATGACTCTGAAATGTTTTCATGTATTTATTTGTGCTGTTTTTTGCAAAGCAGGAATGTATTAATAGTAACATTTGCTGTTTTTATGTTTTCCAACATGCTGGTTGATCAGGATGCTGGTTTTTAATGAAGGTTACAAGACCTTCAGTATGAAAAGGTGTGTTTGGTCTTGGTTGAAGGGCAACAGGTGATCATAGGTCAAATTTCTTGGTACTCGAAACTTGTGTGGAGGTTTATATCACATTTAACGTGTTGAGATTCATGGTGTTTTACATTGATATTTGATGGCACTGTTTTAAGCTTGTGATTGTATACGCCTCGCTTGTTTGAATTGTGTGCATTGTTTCCCTCCAAAGATGTAGCAGAATTGTGGATTCTGGACAATGTATCCCAGATTGAAAGGTTGCTATGGCAACACAAGTAGCTTTTGAGGTGTGGTCCCTTCTGAAAAAAATCCAAACACTTGAATTTAGCTTGAAAGCTTTGTTGTATCTCTTATTTAAAGCAATGCAGCATCTTTTGTTAAGCCATGCATTTTATGATACTGTACTTTCGTTTGCAAATAAAAGGGATACAGTCTGACGCTGATATTTTGTCTCACGTGCTCTGTATACATGGTGTTTTTATGCATTTGGTAACTGCCTATAGGGTCGCAACCCAAATGTTAAGAAGAGCCATTTTGTCCTTTCAGGAAAAATCAAGCCTCCTTGGGAGCCACAACCTTTTATGTCCATTTTTGGCTGTAAATATGTCTCAGTATGTGCTAATGTACTAGTATCGACTAATTAATAGAAACGAAAATGCAGACTTACTTTGCTCCGTTTTAAGCTGTAGCTCAGCTATAGCTGCTTCACGACTTTTTAGTGTTTAAGTTCTCGTTGCAAATTAAATGTATCAGGAGACCAACTGGATGGCTTATAGGGGTGCGGGAATAAATCGATTCTTAGATGCATCGCAATGCGGACGTGGACGATTCTGAGTCGATTCACAAATGTCAAAAATCGATTTTCTAAATATTTCATTTATAACGTAATGTTGACGGAACGCAAAGGGCAGAACTTGGAAGTGGGTAACTGCAGCGCCCGGACAGTCTGTGGCGGCACATAACAAAAACGCATGGATGAGTGACAAATCTAACCGGCTCCCTCTGCATTAAAGCCAGGTTAGGTCAGGCTGAAGTCGCTTCTCACTCGCCAGCTTCTTGCTGAACTTTCCCGTTCCACCTTAAATTCTGACAGGCGCCGAATGCGGCACCATTTGGAGTGGAACAGGAAGCAATTAAAGAGAGATGACTTCATCTTCGCACCTTTTTTAGTTAGTGTTTGACAGTCTCTCGTTGCAGACTTAATGTATCGGCAAACCAACTGCGCTGCTTCTAAATGCTTATAAATCTCTTTTTTCCTTTTTCGTTCACTACTATCGAGGCGAAACCTCTTTGCTACGTGACCTGCAGTCTTTTGCTCCCACCACTAATGGCTTATAAATGCAAATAAGTCCATTCATCTCCAAATTACCGATGTTCGTCTCAAATCTTTCTCTTTGAAGCGTGACTTAGATGTTATACATTAACTCCAGCATTTAAGACCATTTATTGTTAAAGCTGTTCAATTGATTAACAGAGCTTTATTTTACTGCAAAGGACTATTATTTATTTTTTTCCTAAAAACAGGGCAGTAAAAGAGCCACATGTTGCTTTCTTGATTTTTTCTGAAAGTATCCCATATTTCAACATAATTCTGGGTTCAGTCCAGAGAATTATTATTTTCTAAAACTTAGTGATTGCAAAGCATTTTTAAAAGACTAATCTGCTGCTGGGTTACTGCATTATTCCCATTGTTTTTAAGAAATATACAATCTGTAGCTTCCAAACTTCAAGTTTGACAACAGCACATCTGCGCTTATTCAGATCCAAAGACATTTACACAATGAACTCAGACAAGGACTCCCAAAGCATCTGTGACTTTTTATTGCATCACACAAACACCAGTATCCATTGCAACAAATCAGCCTTCAATCATTATATACACATCGTACAGGTTTTGGAACCATCAATTCTTTACATTTCTTTGTGGCTGGTTACAGCATTTGTCCACCTGATCGCTCACTAAGCTGTCTTGTCTTTTCCTCTTTTAAAAAATGGCTTGACTTTGGTATTCTTCAAAATCCTTCCTTTAACAAGTCCTTGGGTGATTCACCAAATTTCAGTTAGTGAAATAAGCCAGAAATGGGGAAAACCCCACCCTATTCTACTTCTGAAATGCTTTACCCATTTTTTTTTTTTTTTTGTTCTCAGTAAAATTACTCATGGCCCAAATAGTGCAGAGTGCAAACAAGGCCAGACCAATGGCTAGTGTTACGCCATTTACTATGACAAGCAACAAGCAGCAGGCTAGCATAAAGATTGTTTTGCTGCAAAGAACTACTTATACTGGTTCTCTGGCTTAAAGGCAAGCAAAGGCTAGAACTTTATAAGGGGCTGTGAAAAAACACTACATTACAAGCCTTTTTTAAGGATCTTGGGGCAAGGCATCTATCCTGGTTTTGTGTAAACCAGCATACTAGCATTGTAACTAGCCAAGTGTCATACACTTTAGCATTTACTGGCTAACAGACAGACTCAGATAGCCGAACACTGCAGCAGAAAATTGTTCCAAATGAAGGATTAACTTTTTTTGCTATTGCACAGCTACCCAGATACTGAACCTTTGCATATATAGCAAGTGTTTAACATAGTGAACCACACAATAATGATACTGCGATAAAAAGCAAGTTATATACAGCGCTAAAAATCAAGCAAACAGCAGAAACGTACAAGCAGCTAAGGAACACAAACTGTGCCTGGCTACTCGATTGAGGCATCAGCAGGCTAATATTGGTCCCACCAGGTCCTTGCCAAAGTTTGTTACCACTATTCCAGCATATATGGAGAATGATATTTGTAGCTCATGAGGAGAATGCTGTATGATCAACCGCTCAATCCCCATTTCCAACATTTCCGCTCAACATCTGGAGCCATCTGGCCTAACAAATGCGTCAAAAACCACAATATAGTTTGGTCCTGTCACCTAATTCATATACAATCAATTTAAATGCTTACACATTTAAAAAGAAAAGAAATATGATCCAGTATTATCACTTGACATCTTTAGCTCATCTCTGAGACTTTCCTAAAATGTCATGGCTGCTTAAGAGTTCCAACCAAGATGTTTAAATGGCACTATTTGAGGATTCATGCTGACCATTTTACACAAAAATCAGATCTCCTCAATCAATGGCACGGATAAGGTAAAACCAAAGGGAAACTAGGAGTTCAAACTTTGGCAAGTATTGGTGAACCTCACCTTACAACACAACACAAAAGGTGCTTTTTTTCCTTTTCTTTACCTCCACCATGCAAAATACTGTCCGAGAATATCATCAGTAGTATTAAAGAATGATAATAGTAATTAATACTAGTCGTAATATTGCACTGACGGTCTTTTAGCTTTATAGAACACATACTCAGTTCCAGTGTGGGTGAAAGCTGGCGCAACTGCATTCAGTGACCAATGTCTTTATTGCACATGCTCGTGTAAATCTCTCCAAAAGAGCACTAAAGCTCCGGTCAACAACTGCTCCCGCTGGCAATTTTCAGACAACACTAAGTCAATACTAGACTCTCCAAACTGTAAAACCTTTTTTCGTCCACCATGCTCTTTGTTAGTAAACTCAGAGTTAGCCGTGGCACGTTTTCGTCTATTGGTGTATCCATGCTCCGCCCACAAATGTGCTGTTTTGTAGCTACTTTTGCTAGACTGGACAGGAAAATTCCATTCAGCATAATGACAACAGTTCAGTTTCGTCAAAAATATAAAAATTTCGAGACCGTCAATGACGTTAATCAAGATCAGAGTATTTTTTTGT
>JAILXH010108309.1:0-15480 GCA_023558415.1 Piaractus mesopotamicus
GAAGGGACTGTCCTGAGTATGACCGCAGATTTGTGGGATTCGGCTGGAACAAAGTAGCCCACATTATGGAGCTGGATGCACAGGTAAACCGTCATGACCTTTGTCAGCAAAAGACAGCTTCAAACAGTTTGCCCCCCTTAATCTCAGAAACCAGAATTGCTGTAAAGCTCTCACTTCACAGCATAGCTTCAGTGAGGCAAACCACTGATTCTGTAGACCAGCAAGTACTTGATAATTCCACTTCTCCTCTCAAAAACTGCTGCCTTTCCACTGTGTGCTCTTTATAAATGACACGATCTGCACCGCTTAGGAAAGGTATTCTTGCGGGGAGAAATGGGGCTGCCAGAGGATGGATTTAGTGTTTTAACGCTCCTGTACTTTTTTTGCAAGAGATCAGTTTCTGGTCAGAACGTTCTAGCATGCATCTTCTTAGAATAAGGCAAAGCTTGATTTGTCAAAGAACCTCCGTCATATTTTGGCAACTTGTGTATATGTACTGTAGGTACTTGCGTACATCCTGTACTGTGTCACTAAGTAATTTTTATGGTTCTTCATCACAGGAATATGAGTTTGTGGTTCTGCCGAACGCCTACATGATCCACATGCCTCATGCACCCAGCTTCGACATCACCAAGTTCCGATCCAATAAGCAGTACCGTGTTTGCCTCAAGACTCTGAAAGAGGAGTTTCAGCAGAACATGTCCCGACGCTACGGCTTCGCTGCCCTCAAATACATGACTGCAGACAACAACAGCTAGCGAAGCCGCCTCGTGTTTTACACGTTTGAGCTGGCACCACTAGAGATCAAAGTTAGGTGGCAATGTAGGCCCATAATGGACCTAATAGTCTGATAATGGACACTTGAGATAATGAGAATTCAGAGGGTTGTGCTTATCCATTCTGTCATTCAGGGAGCTGACGTGACCATTGTGACTTTTGTCACTGCTTTGGAAATAGCAAAAGTGCAATATCTCTGTGTCTTCAGTTGGACACCATAGGGTTAAATGATTAGCACTGGATGAGTTCAGTCAATCCACTCTATGAAACGGAATTGGGACATCATTAACAACCGGGCAGGCAGCGTTTTGCTATGGTAACCTGCATATAGCTACATAGGAATGCAGCTCTGCAGGGACTTAATCAAATGAGGACTCAAGAGGACTCGGACGCCCTGAAACAGAAGGTGGTGTATTTGTGTCCAGTCATTGGGCACCTTTTTGCAGTATTAGCTGTCAGGGGGAGGTGGACACGAGATCTCTGATCAGGCATTTAACTGGTAAAACTAGGAAAAGCTGTAATTAGTATCTTATTGCTAAAAGTGACTGGTAAAGCATTAATGACATTTTGTTTAGATCTTCTATAGAGAAACATGCATTGTTACCCACAAAAACTATGGTTTTGGATTTCAAAGCAATGGACTTGTGCAGAAAAAAACTTTGGTAAGTTAGCTGATAGAGAGATTTTCTCTCTTAGAAGCACTGTGGCTCAAGAATGAGATCTTGGTGCATAGTAACTACTGTACGTTTGGAGGAAGTCAGGCTATCTGTATTGACAATCCAGACGCAAGATGGCAAACACACAGAAAAACCCAAAATGACTGAGTCACTCCGACACCGTCCTTTTCTTTTTAATGCAAAAACTCAAGAGTACTACACAGCAGTATTATGTTTTTGCAAATTTATGCATAATTGTCCTAAAATTTCAAATGGATTATTTTTGTTGTCATTATCATGTATCAGTAATGTGTTTACATGTCTTGCAGCTGCATAAGCAAGCTAACAGAAATGCACTAACTCCATAGGGGAGTCAGAATGAGAAGATACGTGTGTGTGTGTGTGTGTGTGTGTGTATGGTTGGTGGGTTGTGACACTACGAATACACAGGGCAGCATTGGAAATGTAAGACAACCCTTACTGCCAGTATATGATGTACTTACAATTGTGCATCATTTGGCAGGGATAGTTTGCACTTCTTTCTGTCTGTCCCTACGGTTAAGCTCATGAACCATGAGGTGATGGAAAAACTTATGGAGACATACTCTCTCAGCCACCTACGTTGTAAGAAATCCAATTCTCAGCTCTCAATGAGCAACAGTAATTCTAATATTAGGCCTGACCACAAAATATCAAAACTAGGATTACTTTATTAAGGAGCATAAAACTCTAAGCCCCTCTCTTTCTGAGCAAATGTGGAAATAGTTTGATTGTGCATTAACATTAGCAGAAATGTGGTACCCATCAGAACCTGCTGAATGCTTTTTGTAGTTTGTTTGGAGTTTGTTTAGAACTTCACATCAAAAGAGTCCAGACACACACTTGTAACAGGGATGAGCAAGACTGCTGAAAAGTTTAAAAAGTATGTGTATTTCAGTTTTGTTGTGTGCAGACAGGGTTGATGTGTGTATGTGTGTGTGTTTTGAACAGCTTTGGATATGAGACAGTGACTAGACCCAAGTGTGCAGGATAGCACTGACAGTTTTTTTCTGCTACATGAATAAAAAAGCTGGAAAAATAATCTTTTCTTTTGCTTTTTTTAACTAGGGTGTGTTTGAGTATTGTACCATCTGAACAAGTGGAAAAGCCGCAATTGTTGTTTGCCTAATGCAGGTGTGTCCAATCATATCCGCAAAGGGCCAGTGCTCTTGCAGGTTTCAACAAAGCAGGAGCACACATGTTCAATTGTCTGAAGACTGAAACCAACTGATTAAACAAGTGGAATCAGGTGTGCTCCTGCTTGCTTGAATGAAAACCTGCAGTCACACCAGTCCTTTGTGGATAAGATTGGACACCCTTGGCCTAATTAAACATCTGTTATTTTGGGGTACTTGAAGAGGACTAGGTAACCATGAGGGAAAAAATCAAGGAACATGACAAAAATAACATTACAATCAGCAAAATGCATCACACAGTACTGTACAAATCAGAGATAATCCTTCATTTATTTGATTTCAAGTTAAAATGGCTATTAAATATGTTATTCATTTTTCTGAGGTATTTCTGAGGAGATTAGATGAAAGATAATCCAGTCGCATAAGAAAGGGGAAAGTCAAAGTAAAATAAGTGGAAAACACAAGAGTTTGCAGAACTGCAGCTGATTAAAAGAAACTGAGAAAATGGGACTCCTAACAACCATGTAAGACCTGGTCAACCACCAAAACTATCACCAACAGATAAACAGAACACAACCTCTCTTTCACTGTGAGAAGACAACTCACTTAATGTGTTTGGAATTACTATGGACTGAACTCTTGGGCTGTACAAAAACACCCTGCAGATTTCTTTGAAAAACTGAAAGCAAGTCTTCTGAAAAGAATGGAAGCTGTAATAAAGGCAAAATGTGGACACATTAAATCCTGAAAAATCTCATATTATGTTTAGTTGTTGAGACTTCTGTGTAATTTTCTGTTAAATATACACTGATGAGCCAAAACATAACCACTTGCCTGATATGCTGCTGGATATGCTGCACTAAGAGTTCTGATACAAGTTGCAAGGTGGAGTTGCTGTGGATTGAGCATGCCATTCCAGCACATCCCACAGATGATCGATCGGATTCTTGGGAATTTGGAGGCCAGAACACTTTGAATTCTTGTCATGTTCCTCAAGCCATTCTTGAACAATGTATGCAGTGTGGCAGGTGCACACTGTTCTGCTGAGAAAGGCTCCTGCGATCGGTGAATACCACTGCCATGAAGGACTGTACCTGGTCTGCAGCAATATTTAGGTAGGTGGCTCATGTCAAATTGATGTCAATATGAATGCCTGGACCCAGAGTTTCCCAGGAGAACATTGCCCAGAGTATCACACTCGCTCCACCAACTTGTCTTCTTCCCACAGTGCATCCTGGTACCATCACTTCCCCAGGTAAACACCACACATACCTGGCCATCCATGTGATGTAAAAGAAAACGGAACTCACTGGACTTGGCAACCTTCTTCCATTGCTCTAAGGTCCAGTTCTGACACTCATGGCCATTGTAGACGCTTTCGATAGTAAACGGGGCTAAGCATGGGCGCTCGGACAGTCTGCGGCTGCGCAGCCCCATTTCTTCTGTAATCAATGTTAAAAGATCTGTGACTTGTGCCACAGAATCCCTTTCTGTTGGTTCAGACCAGATAGGATTGCCTTTGTTGCTCTCGCACATCAGTTAGCCTTGGGCGCCCAGCACTGTGTCAACAGTTTGTGGTTTGTCTCTTCTTGGACCAATGTCGGTAGGTACTCACCACTGCTGACCAGGAGCGCCCAACAAGCCTTGGCGTCAAAGGTGTCAGATCTTCACACCTGCCCATTTTTCCGGCATCCAACACTGACTCTAAAAATCGGCTGTTAGCTAACCAGACCTTGGCATATGCTATTGTTATGAGACTCTCACAGCAAACCGTTCTTCAGCCGTTTATCCTTTGCTCTCAAATTTTACTGATGTAGCGGTCGTCTGTCCATCTGTCCGTGACACTGCAGCATTCAAAACTACGACAGGTATGATAGGACGCCCAGATGAGGACTCAATTACTAAAAATTACACAAAGCCATCTCAGTGGCTTAGAGGCCCAGCTTTACATTTATATTTTCAGGATAACGTATCAATGTTTCTCATTTTTCATGAGTCTGCAAATTTCCAGGTTTTCCAGGATGCGTGGGAACGGGGAGCCCTGTGTTACTATATTTAAAAGACAGCTGTGATCCCAGTATGACAAATATGATGCATTGTGATTGAATCTCACTGTACTGGGGGAACAATATGTAGACACTGCCTGCACAGCAAGCACAATCATCCAGACTGAGAGGGTGAGACTCATCTGAGGCACATAAACACATGGAGTCCCAAAGCTGGGCTGTGTAGTCACATGGCCATGCGTGATGTTTATTTATGGAGAAGTGTGCGGTAGTGAGGGAGGCGAGGGGCACAGAGGGGCACAGGCAGTCTGCCACAGCGTCTCATCTACAGGCCATGCTGGCTTTAACATTCGCGTTCACAGCAGTGTAAATGCTGATTAACGAGCCGCCACGCTGAGAAATCAAAGTAAAGGTGACTAGCACAGACAACACTGACAATGTATGATTGCTCACGTTGGCCTGACCTTATTTATTTAAAACATCTGAATAATACAAGAACACAAGTCGATGGTCATAGCCAGTTTTCAAAAACAACATTGAAAACTAAGAGCATGGCAGGTTTGAACAAATGGTTTAAATGAGGAACATGTGCTATATGAACCTACTGACAATGCAGCTCCTCAAATAACGAACAAAAATGCTGACAGAATGAAAACTGACAGCTACAAAGACTGGCAGAACAAGCTAAAAATCTTCATCAAAGCTTTCTGAACACCTCAGGAAAAGCTCTTCATAGTCAGCGGTTAGGTACATATCCTGAAACGCAGTGAGGGAGGCATTAAAACAATGTATGTGTAATTTTCCACGGAAGGATGGAGTTAATAAGCTGCATATATCACATGATGACATGAAGCTGTGGCTTAAGTACATAAACCAGGTAAAAAGCTAAATCTAACTTTGATGCAGGACCTTAATGTGAAGATTAGTTGTGGTTCTAGTCATGTTAAATCAAGCAACAATACAAATCTCCCTTCTTTTGTCCTGCACTGTAATTTACTAAATACAGATGTTCTTTTTAGTCATCTAGAGATCTGCAGAGAGTGCTGTTAGAGCACAGTAATTAAGATGTAAATCAAGTCATTCAGAGTAGTTGGATGTGAAATGTGTCATTCCAGAAATACTTGGTAAGAATTTTTAAAGGGGAATTCCACCATTTTTTCAAAATTTCTGCATTACTAAGTGGTTAAGATGTAAACAAAGTGATTTAGACTGCTTTGATGTGAAGTCCTTTGATCCTTTGTTCTAGAGAAACTTAGGTCAAAATTGTTCATAGTGGTGGTGATAGGAACAAGATGTCGGGAGAGTTTAATGATTCTAAAAGCTCCCTCACAGAAGGTTATTTCAAAATGGTTATGAATATGCTGTCTGACGTCTAAGACATTGTTTCACAATAGTTGTGAGAATTTCTTTTATTTTTTACATGTAGGGTCTTGTGCTGCACCATAATTTTTTCATTATCAACATTACATATAAAACAACTGTAGGTTCATTGGTGGTTTTGGACAGTATATAACATGAGTATATTTGTGTTACAGACACTGAAACACCTGGTTCCTATCAGCACCATTGCGAAGAAATATGAATCAGTATGTTTTTCTACAATGCACATTTTCACATTACACCACTCTGAATGCTTTGCCATTATTTCCACCGTATGCTAATGTACACAAATTCAAATATGGTATTGAATAAAAGGCGCTACATTTTTCATGTGTTTCATTCTTCCCCCTAAGGTCCACTTATAACATTTGTATGTTCTGATGTACCAAAAACAGTAATAATTCATTTATACATTTTCCAGCCTCTCTCTCTTATAATTAAACAGACTGTGCCTTTTAGACTGAGATATGCAGAAGAGCTCTCTTTGGCTGTTGTGTTTTGTGGTTTAAACAGCATTCTGACCCAAAACACTCCTTATAACTGTGGGCTGAATAGGCAGATGTATGTAAATGTGTCTGTTTTCATGACGTTACAAAAACAGTGCATATTTTGCAGGTTAGTTTCTCTATATATAGACTGGACAGTAAATGGTATGTGTTGAAACTTTGACAATGTTTACATACTACAGCAAACACTTTTATTTAAGAAAAATGTTTCCATGATATGAGCTCTTTAATATCTATTTTATTCAAACAGTGATCAGTTTCTGACCACTGTCTGCTGGATATTCTTGGTTAACAGACTATTCTGAATGTTTATTATACACATCTTTTTTACACCTGGTATTCAGGCATTATTTTAGAATATAACACATCTCGCAGTAAAAAAAAATTTGTGACCTTACAATTTTTAAATCTATTTTAAGACGTCACAAGACTTGGGGAAATCAGGTGTCCTGAGCATTAAATGCCTCTAAATGGTACTTAACATAAGGCTAAGGTACTTAACATAAGGCTATGGTACTTAACATAAGGCTTAACAAAGCCTATCATTTTATGATAGGCTTTGGTCTAAAATTTCTTTTTAAGGTCAATTCATTGCAGAGAGCTACATAAAAAAGCATTATAAGGCAAAGCAGCCCCCAAGGAGAACTTACTTTTTCAGACTTACCACTGTTCTACCATTGTCAACATTACATATGAAAACTCAGAAGACACACGTCGGTTCAGCGTTTGTTTTGGATGATAAAATGTGTTGCTGACATTGTGGTTCTTATCACCACCACTGTGAAGAAATCTGAGCAAGTTTCTCTACAATGAACCATTTCACATTAAAACACTGAATTGCTTTGTTTACTTCTCGACGACTGAATTATGTACAATTTTTGACAAATCAGTGTAATTCCCCTTTAATAGGATGAGCTGTATGCACTGCTCAGTATGTGTTTGACTTCCATACATTCAGCGCTTCTCAAAGTGATTTTCTCTGTGGTGCTCTATGATTCAAAACCATGCTCAAATTTTCATTAATTTCTCAGCCCACAGAGGAAACTGTAAGTACTTCTCCTTTCTTATTGAACATGCCATGATTAAATATGATTAAATATTTTCTGCTCTGCAATGCTCCATAACCTCTCCCCTGCATCAATAGCACCAAGTAATATTAATAGTGCAAATACAAACTGCCCCAAGACACATGCTATTCTTCTTTTAGAGAGCCAGTAATGATTACACATTACACAAGCTGTGCTGTACCTTCAGCACCCTCACTCTCAGTTTGTTTACTTACAGTACATTAATGTCAATGACTGCTGCATTTCATACTCATAATACACAACTGAAGCCAGTATGAACACCATGCTTTGCCAATAAATGAGTCTGCATTCCGATTTTGGCCACAAATGAACCATCTTTGGTGATGGGCTAGATTAGTTTACCTCCTACCAATGTGGAAAACAACGTAGTCTCAGATTAATCAGCAAAAAGTAAGGTGAAAACGGGGATGTAGTCTTAAAAAAGGTGAGTGAACCCTACACCTCAGTGGGTGCCCATCGCATAACTGCAAAATGATGGACAACTATATAAACTAAACATGTATTTTATTGCTATAGTGTTATGTGAGCTGCATAGTTCATGTGCTAGAACTTTTTGTTTTACTGTTGAAATGATATCAAATCATAATATCTTTACATTCATATTCTAATATGAAATAACCACAGACAGACACAAAGACTGCTTCAGTATAACATTCCTTTATACCTGTATTTTCTGGCTATATGCCTAGTCCATTAGCATGTCTGGGTGGCCTGTCCACGCCCACCGTCAACTGAAGCTATTAGTTGGTAGATTATTAGATTGTCACCTCTGAATATGGCTGGGTATTTTTTTTGGAATTTAGGAGAAAAGCTTCTTTTCTACTAGAACCAAATTGCATTAGTAAATGAAAATGGGTGGGTGAACTCTCCACAGTCACATTCAGAAAAGGTGGTGTTTCAAATTCAAAAGGGTACATGAACATCCTTTACATGTGTTTTCCCTCCACTATATATTAGGGTTTGTGTAACCTAGTCGACTAATCCAGGGGTTCCCAACCTTTTTCAACTCACTGCCAACACAAACGATCGCAAAAACTCCCACAGCCCACAAGATTTAACTGATCTGATCATTTTTTCTAACTCACCTAATAAGAGCTGGACTTGTTTGACAGCTACTGAGTGGTAGATGTCAGGCTGAGGAGAGAAAAGCTGCAGACTTGCTCTTTTAGATACATATTTGCTATGTTTAGTGTCTAAGTGAAGGTGTAAATTGTTGGCTTTTAAAGCTTCAGTTGAAAAAACCTCTAAGCAAACCGCATAATGTGGTAGTCACCCGTTCTAAGTTTCCAAGCACTTAAAGCCTAGCGCTAGGTATTCACTGCTGTATTTTCTTGCTTTTTATATATGCTTGGTTTTCTCGAGTAAGATACAGTGGCTGCTTCACTTAAATGCCCAGCCTCAGGATACACTATATGGACAAAGGTATTGGGACACCTACACATTACACCTTCAGGAACTTTTATGGCATCTCATTCTAAATTAATAGGCATTAACATGGAGTTGGTCCCCTCTTTGCACATGTAACATCTTCCACTGTTCTGGGAAGCTCTCTACAAGATTTTGGAGTGTGTCTGTGAAAATTTCTGCCCATTCATCCAGAAGAGCAGTTGTGAGACACCAATTTGGACGTGAAGGCCTGGCTTCATTCATCTCCATTCTAGTTCATCCATTAAGCATTAAGATTTCCTTCACTGGAACTTAGAGGCCTAGGCCAACCCCTGAATAACCCTTATAGCATTACCCCTCCTCCACCAAACTTAACAGTTGGCACAAGGCAGTCAGGCAGATAACGTTCTCCTGGCATTCACCAAACCCAGACTCGTCCATCAGACTGCCCGCAATAGGCCATGTTTAAAGTCACTGAGCTCAGTAGGCCCCTATCTACAGCCAGTGTTTGTCTGGGGAGATTGCAAGGCTATGTGCTTGAATTTATACACCTGTTAGCAATGGGTGTGGCTGAAACACCTGAACTCAATAATTAGATGGGGTGTCTCAATACTTTTATCCATACAGCGCATTTCCTTTTGAAAGACTCTTTTATCTTACTTTCTCATTTATCCATGATGCATATTCCATATGACTGAAAAGTGAAAGGTTGTTACATTGACTTGCACTGAAAATATAAATATAACTAGCTAGCACTTTGCCAGGTTAATCAATAAACTTGACTTTTTTTTTTAATTTTTGCAAATAATCAGATATATTTGTCACATTTAAAATTATGTTTGGGTAAATGTCTACTGTAACAATTATTTGTAGTTGAACAAAAAAACTGATGGCCAATGGCCCCCTACCACTACACCCAGAGGTTGAAAACCACTGGACTAGTCGACTTATAAACCCACTATTTGGTGCTGTGGGCAGCAGTCGACTAATCGAGGACACTGTTTGAAAAACAGCCGCAGTAAAAACTGCAGTGTATTGCAGGATGAGAGAACATAAATAATTTTTTTCTGCTAGCTGGAGTTGCTGGACGTCCCATTCCAAAACCATGGCGTTGCCAACTCCCCCTCCCCCGCCCCCCGTGGTTATAACATCCTCCATTAGGCACTGATGTTAGACGAGAAAGCCTGGCTCACAGTCGACAGTCCAATTCATTTCAAATGTGTTCAGTGGGGTTGAGGTCAGGTCACTGTGTGCTGGTGTGCAGGCCACTGGAGTTCTTCCACACTAAACTCAAACCATGTCTTTGGACCTCACTTTGTGAACAGGGGCACAGTGATGCTAGAACTGCAGACTTTATACCACTCAAGCTTACCATTGTGCATAGTGATTCTAGGCTTGCGTGCAGCTGCTCAGCCATGGAAACCTAGTTCATAAAACTCCTCCGCAGTTGTTATGCTGATATTGCTTCCAGAGGCAGTTTGGAACTCTGTGTTGCAACAGAGGATAGGTGACTTTTATGCACTAGGCCCAGTAGGCCACACAATACTCTGTGGACCACACAATACTCTGTGAGTTTGTATGGTCTACCACTTTGTGGCTGAGCTGTTATTGCTTCTAGACGCTGCCATTTCACAATAATAACACTTCAAATCCAGCAGGGCAGAAATTTCATGAACTGACTTGGCAAAGGTGGCATCCTATGACAGCGCCACGTTCGGTACGACCCATTCTACTGCCAATGTTTGTCTGTGGAGATTGCAAGGCGATGTGCTTGATTTTATACAACTGTTAGCAATGGGTGGGGCTGAAACACCTGAACTCAACTGGGAGAGGTAACCACATAATTGTGGCCACATAGTGTACATTTCACAGGTGTCTGTAACTACTTTTTTGAATGACTAGTTAACTAGTTACAGTCGTAAAACTCCAACTATATATATAGTGGAAGGTTGTGACTTTTTGTGATTTTGGAATATCAGCACTTGAGGTGAACTTCAGTCTAACGGATTGTGATTAGTCTGAAGTGGTATAAATGTTTGTATTTGCCTTTTTTCTGTATGCAATAAACATGTGAAGCAACTCAATGACATCTTCATGTCCTGAAATTTCTGAAGTTTCCGCTGTAGCCTTTTTCAGTCTCATTCTTGTTTGTTTTGAGGGGTTACTGACTTTTGTTGCTCTATTGCCTTTATAATGTCAAAGTCTTCTGTGAACAGTAGATTGTCCCTGCGCTCTGGAGGGAGCTGGTAATATCACTCTTGTTTTCTTTCATAGACACCTCTCAAGTCTCTGTGCTGGTTTATGCCTCCTGACTTCAAAGGCCGACATCAAAGCAAATGCTGGCAGTAGGTCGCAGCTCCAAATAGCTACTGCATGCATAGGATAGGCAATCAAGTACTTTTCTACTGCTAAAACTTGTTTATCGGCGCTTGATGTTTTTTACTTTGTACTAGTATGAACCTAAACAAAAACTCCTCTTTTACCTTGAAAGAATAAATACAGTGCGGTATTCTGCAAAATAATCATTTTGAATTCTCAGTAAAACTTCTCAGGAAGCAGTGAAAATGCTTTTTTCTTTGAAGACTTACCAGCCGAACTGATCTTTTCAGTCCTAATTTGGACCACACTCATAAACTGACATGGGCACAGAGCTGATTTGAGCGTGTCCTTTGTAACATTCACTATGGCTGAACTAACATTTCCTACCTGTGTGAGTTTCTGATCCTCAGACATGTGGCTCCTGGCGAAGCCCATAATGTCTTTGTAGATTTCACTCAGCTTCTCATAGTCACCATTCAGTGGAGGCACCAGTGAAGGGCTGCGGAATAGAAAACAGCAGAGGGAAATGTTACTCTAATCAACATGTGTACTCGTAAACTTGGACAGAAAAGACCACCCTGATGAATGGACCAATAGAAAAGTCATTAACAGTTGTTACATTACAAAAGCTTTTTCTTTCTTCTATAAAGTTAATGTTTTGGAAATAAGTTTTCTTACAACAGCAGTGTTATATACTCACTTATGCCAGTTTCCAATACATTGATTTAAACTAAATTACATGGTCTCTCCAGTGGACTCTCCAGTCCTATAAAATCTACAACTAGGCTTAATCAGCAAGGACAGCTGAGGTAAACAATATTCATGCATTATCCACCAACAGTAAATGCAACATGCAAGTACAGGAGAATACTGCATTACAATTCATTGCATGTGTTTAAGAGGCACTTCCAGAAGAAGCGTGACTGAGGCAGTTAATGTACTGTCAAGCTTTCACATCAAGGTGATAAAGCGTGCTTTCAGTGTGCACCACCTAATTAAGATGTTACAGACGACAAGTTTCATTCACTGTATATGTGATCATAAACAAAATATACTGTTCTTCTTAAGCGATACAGTATACATCTACTACTGGCCTTAGAGAACTGACTCTAGTACACTATTCAATATATTAGTTGATACATACTGAGTTTTAAATGCGTGATGGTAAACATTTCTCATACTGTTTGGTGCGTAATGAGATGAATTACAATGAACATGAACTAACAAGTCATTGCCTTTTTGTAGACGCACATTTCTATATACAGCATCTGCATATTTCTATATATAATATCTATACTTATTTCAACATGTCTTAGTAATATGTCAGGGTTCAGATAGCTATGTATTAATCTATTATATGTATATATTATTATATACATTAGTGTGCAGAAGTTAAAGACCACCCCTTGTTTATTAAATTTCCAGTCAAAATGGTGATAAAGTACTACTTATTCATTTTTTCACACTTCAATCTTAGAAGTTGGTTGCATTTTCTGTTAATCCCAAACACATTCAGTGATGTTGGTCCCTGGTTTGCCAGTCCATTGTTCTGAGAAAACCAACAGCTTCTTTGTTTGAATTAAATTGTACTTCTCTTTCTTAGCAATGGCTGCTTGTCAGCTACACTTCCTTTCAGACCCATAGCATTGTCTTCTCACAGCGGAAGGATGGAGAGAAGCATCTGGATTCTTTCAGATCTGAAGCAAGAGCTTGGTTTTCTCCTCTCTCTCTCAAAGATGAAAGCTTTAAGTACTGTTGATCTGATGGTGACAGTTTTTGTGGTCTACCAGGCCTTGCACAGTTGTTAAGAATACACAAATTTTGTGTATTTCTTTTAAATGTATTTTTTTTTCTTGTTTTGGGAACTCCAGTTTTTTATGTTTTTCTTTTGACTTTCACCTTCTTTATACAATAGGATTATTATAAATCTAATTTCCTCAGAAATGTCTCCTAAAAATTAAATAACTTGATGGCCGTTTTGATTGGAAATTAAAAAAACAAAAGGGTAGTCTAAACTTTTGCACAGTAGTACATATCGCTGCTGTCAGAACAAAACCTTACATCTCTGAAATAATAACTTTACAGGAGAAAGAAAAAACATGCTGTACTTTTAATGTAAGTCAAGAGAACCAGACTTTTTCTTAAGTAATTCTGGGCTGTTTCTTTTGGTCCATTCATCATGAAATTTACACACAAATTCACACACAAAAAACATGCATATTCAAATTATGACAAAAACTGAAATGATAAAAATGGAGACACAAGTTTTTGTTCCGACAACAGCAACATATAACTTCGTGAAGTCTCACGTGTTATCGCTGATTGCAAACTCTGTGGAGATTTCCATGCCTGTTGATATCTGTGAATATCCTTATGTTTAGATTAGGGATGTATTGTGTGGACCAAACATCCGTATGCCATTATATCACTGCATATCATGATTGAAATGTGCTGGCTTGTACCATTATGACTAAAATTATGTATTGATTTGGATAAATACCTTGATTTATCAGAACACACAGAGAAACTCTCATCTGGAACTGTGATTGGTTGAGATGCTCACCGCACACAGCAAATAGTAGTGAAATTAAATAAAGGGCTCATTTGCATATTGCAACCTTCTGAGATATAGCAAACTCTGATACTGTGATAACAATTAACTAACAATGCAACCCTAGTCTAGATGTCAAGGTCCGTATTTATTCTGAGTAAAAGTCTATGTATGTTTATGGATGTTACAATCTATTGTCTATTGCTGTGTATGTGTGTTTCATATATATAACCTTGTGTGTGTGTGTGCGTGTGTGTGTGTGTGTGTGCGCACGTGCCTGTGTGTGAGCTTTGTGCCTGTCCTAGAGGGAGCACCCTCCTGACTGTGATTGATTGCTTCAATCGGGACGCAGCAGACATCCTGGATTAGAGTGCTACGTGAGGAGACTGTTCTCTCCCTGCAGATCCACTCATCTACCTGCTTCTGTCATCTCCCCTCTCTCTGTCCTCCCCAGAGATTTTCTCTACCAACAGTTTCCCCTCCAAAATCACAGATCCCACCTAAGTGCCTCCTTCTTCTGGCCCTAAAATATTACCTTCAACCCTTTAATACAGGACTTCTGAGACTTTTTCAACCAGGCTTACTTAAATCTGATCACGTTCCTGATGCTGTTTTCACTGTTTCATCACTTTCATCTCAGCTAATCTGACTGACATACAAAATGGACAAGAAGAGAAACAGGAAGGAAAATATAATGTCCTCCAGAGAGCACGTAACTTACAGGCTTTTAACATGAAGCCATAAAGGCTATTACTTTATTGTGATTGTGGATACAAAGCACACGTTTTCAGACATGGTTGAATACAATGTACTCAGGAACCACTGACAAATTGGCGCTTATCCATTACGTTGGATAAAACTACACCGCTTGCTGTTTTCTCTCTTAGTTCATTTGATACTACATGGAACTTAAAGGCACAGACTTTATAGGTTACTGTGTTTAGGCTCACATGGTAAGTCAAAGCCAAGAACCACTCAAATATCTATAAAACCTCTTAAATTCATAGGTTAATTACATTCTAAAGCCACGGTCATGGAAATGAATTCGCCTTTGGTAGCGTTACATTTCGCTTTACGGTAAGTTCATCTAGGTCAACTGTAACCCCATGAATTTGTGTACCCCTTCAAGCGTCAGTCAAAAGAAAACAAGAGGGTGAGCTGTGGCGTCGCTGGTCAGTCTCAGTAACAAAAAAAAAACAACAAAAAAAGTAGTTAACCAGGTAACATTAACCATTTACTGAACTATATGTTCCCTCCAAGCCACATCACATCACTACCGCCTGTACTCGCCTGACTTCGTGAAGAAAACAGATGGGCGACAGTCCGGTGAGACCATGGCTTGAAGCTTATCATTCAGTAACAAACATCGGAAACAACACAAATTGACTGCATTATTCTTAAGTCGCAGGAATAAGAAATGAAAGCCAACAATGCAGACAGCCCCTGAACATCTAAGGTGTTAAAGTTAGATAGGTTTCATCACTGCTATTGTGAATTAGACCAGTAGGTGATGATATGTTTGGTGTCCAAATTTTGCTTCTTTAGTTTAGTGCTGAAGATATGAGGCTGTTTGCTAACAAACGCTAGAACTCAACAGCCACCCTAATCTTTTATGTAAACACATGCCCAAATCTTC
>JAILXH010108385.1:1939-12762 GCA_023558415.1 Piaractus mesopotamicus
CAGAGATATCGTTAGTATGAGTGAGTGTGTGCAATAGTGTATGAAAGAATTTTTCTTTTTAAAGGGGGAAAAAAAGACCCACTTTTCTGCCTGTCATGCCAACACAATATGATCTTTCCCCTCTTTCAGTGATTATTCTATTTGATACTAGCAGTTGATTTGACAAAATATGGAATTACTGGAATCTCTTCTGTCGTTTAACTATTCTGTGTCCTTGTATGTTAAGTGTCATTAGTGTGGTTTTGTTGTCTTATTTCATTAATTGCATGTAACAGGTTATTATTACAAAACTACATAGTTAGTCAAGTAAGAGATTATAATTTTACTCGATTTACATTCTGCACAGTCTGTATAACTTTTTTCCTGTTTGACATTTTCTCATAAAAGATTCTGAACAACAATAACTTCATACATTTTCTCTGCATTTTTCAATGAGCTATGAGTAAAAAATAATACATAACAAATTATAACTTACTTTTGTTAAAAGTAAGTAAAATATCTTCTCATAATGGTGGACAAACTCTCTGACTGACCTGTGAACTACATACTTGTCACATAAGCTGGGAGATGACAGATTGCCAAAATGGAAACAGTACTATATACATAATAATGTAAACTGGTGTTTATGAAAAAAAGGCCAGAGACATCACCTTCAAAACATCACCTTTCTGATTTGGTTACTGTGCAACTGAAGACCAAAACACTGCACTGATCTTGGAATTTTGGGAAACTTTCAAAGTGAGTGTAGCCTGGAATGAAGAGGGAAAAAAGTTCTCAGCATAGGCTAGAATAACAGTCTGGCCAAGCTGCTTTAGAAACATCTGTATCTAATTACAAACTACATCCTACCAGAGATTCTTAGTAACAAGAACAACGTGGGCAAAGCCGAGAGTTCAGTAGTGATGTCAAACACAGGTTCTACAGCACATCTAGGGGAACTGAGATATTTCATTAGGCCCTGGCCCTGCTACACATAAGTGTGGCTTTTGGTGGGCTGTAACTCGGCCTTTGAGCCTCCGCTCTGAACCCCAAACAAGAGCATGCTCTATTTGGCCTGCTGTAAATCCTCAGACAGTTGGCCAGTAGGTCCTGTGTGTGCGAGAATCCTGCATCGCTTCAAATGAAAAATAATCAAGAAAAGCCCATACTGGGAGCATGGTGCTTTTTATAGAGAAAACAGCACTATCATGTTATCGCTAATTTAGTCTCAGAAGCAAAGATCATGACTTCAAAAGGGCATAGAACACAGAACTGGAGCATGTCTTGTCAAATGTAACTTGGCCAAATTCTGGAGAAAACAACAAAAATGGCAAATCGAGCATGTCTTGTTTAATTATTCATTTATTTTCTATTTATTTATATTTATGGTTGATATTAGAGAGAGATAATTACACAAATATACAACATTGGACGGAAACTGACATGCATAGGCTACAAAAAAAAAAAAAGTCTTCAGGTGTCTGCTGAGTCTTAAGTCTTTCAGGACAAGCCACAAGTACTGTTTCAAACCTTAACCCAATCTTTTCTTGACATCGCAGTTACCTGCAATAATAAATTCACCCACGCTGTCCATGCAGAAAGAACAGTATGAAAACTACTTACCTGCTTAGACACTAACATTAAATATTAGAAAACATACCATTAATACAATAAGCAGTGTTTTGTGTATTGAAATGTGTTTGCTTAGCTAATTTTAAATCTCGTTTGGAGAAAGCCCGGTATTATTTGTAGATATTGTCCAATACCTTGTACGGCTAAATCAATCTCTGACTAAATTATATCAGGTGTGCTGGTGATGTAGGTTAACAAATCTATGCGATAGCTGGAGGCGTTGAGGAAAAATCTGGATCCAAATCTTTGCTTTCTAATTAGCTCAGATCTCAACTACTTGTTTTTTAAAACAAGAAATTCTTGTTTTACTGCATAAATGTTTGTTTACATTTATTTCACTATGTTTTTTTTTTGTTTTGTTTTTTACAAGCAAAAACATTGTCTTTGCCTAGATAAATGGTTTTGAATACTTTAGCTACAGTGGCTAAAGTACTATCCAGATGAGATTAGGCTCACATAAAACAGTGTAGTAATTATTACAGCTGTTTCTAAGTGATTTTAATCCAGGGAGAATACACCACATCATTTTAAAGGTAAAGATTCTGGCACCTTTTACCCACTGTAAAATAAACAGTCGAAATAGGCACAGGTTGTATGTGAATTGTAAGTAAATATTCCATCTTATCTCATGGAAAGGAGCTCTACAGCTTTTCTTAAGCACGGAGGTAGTCAAATAAGTGAAAAATTTTATGCGGCACTGTTGACAGCTTTCAAAGCTAATGAAACACTGCACCCACTTAAGACAGCCAGGTAAATGATCATTCAAAACTTATATGGATCAAATGTCCATACATTAAAAAAGACAAAGGTTATCATGGGGTGTCCTAATTTTTTTGACATGACTGTATAGTCAATACGATGATTAATCCCATCTCAGAGTAATTGCATTCTAGTTGATTAATAAATTTAAGTAATTTAAATGAATCCCTGAACAGATCTTCACCATCAGAGGATTTTAGTGGGTAGGTGTAGATGATTAAAAGACACATCTCTCAAAACTGTTTCTTTGACAGCTGACCTCAAAAAGAAGCTAGAAGACTGGAAAACCTGAAATGAAAAAAAAAAACCAAACAAACACACATTCTGGATGGTTTAAATGTAAAAATGTAAAAAAATGAATATAGATACTGATCTTCATTCAGTTTTCTTGTGTGCCAGGTGCGGGACCTGAAGTGTTCTGGATTGAACTAAAACTCAATTTAAGAATTTTGACAACTTTCTTGCTTTCCAATTACTGAAATGAGCCCGAATCAAGTCTGAAATGAGCTCAAATCAAGTCAAATCAGGTCACAAGATCCCCATTTAATCAATTTCAAGTCCAAAGTCAAAATCCTCAAGCGAGACACAAACAAACTAAGCACTAGCTCTGTAGCATTTGCATGTCTGGCGCCCAGTTCTTAATTCATCTCTACACGACTAGCAAGTGGCAGGGGTGATGAATGTCTGTCATGGTGAGTGTAGTGGAGCAGGCTGTGAGTGGGAGCGATCCAGTGTCATGGCAGGCTGCTAGTGCCCCATCACTGCTGAGTGGCTGGGAGCTATGCCCCCTGCGCTGGGCTGTCAGCTGTCCATTCCACACAGTGACAGAAGCAGTCTTTACCCAGAGTGACACAGAAATGACTTACTCTCACATGAACAGAAATGCCACGTTCTCCCCAAGATTTTCAATATTTCATGTGGATACAGAGGACGATAATTCAAAATGAGGACATCAAGTGGATATGCAATGGATTATACTCATTCTCATACATACTGAGATCACCAACACCTGGAAATCTAGAATTACTGTTGTGTAATCATATGTAATCATATGCAATAATCAATTACAGGTACATGATTAATAGTAATTTTATTACATAATTGATTAGATTTAGATTAAATTTTTACACTGTATTAAAAGATCTGAGTCAGCACTTCTGACAATTTTGTTTTGAAGTCAAGAAATAAGCATGGCAAAATGTAAAGGATGGTTTGTCTTTCCACAAAACAAGATTGTCATGCATGACACTCTCGTTTCATCAAATTCAAATCATCATAAAACATTTTCTCTTGAACTTATAAACACAAATGTAGTATCGATTGAAAGTTTAGAATCTGATCATTGATGGAGAATTAACCAAATGTAAGAAGATGCGCTTCAAAGGAGTACCAAGGAGGGCTGAAGGTAAATTCTACCAATTTTTCAAAACTTGCGCATAATTCAAAACTTAATGTGTACAATGCAAATATGGCCATTTTATTTATTATTTAAACCAACTAGTGAACCTACACGTGTCTTCTGAATTTTTATATGTAATGTTGATAATGGTGAAATAGTGGTAAATCTGAAATTTCCAATACTATGGAGTGTTAAGGCTTAGCAGAGAGCAGGCTCACCACAGGGTGTGTTATGCATTCTGTAGTGTTTTGAGGAAAGCTCTGAGGAGCCAGGCTGAAGTGGCACTGAAGTGAATCACAGTGGATGCAGGAGAAGCCGTCAGGACAGAGCGTCTGCTGTGAGAGGAGACGCTGCTCCTGTCTGCCCTCTACACTGACCTGACGGACACATCAAACCTATCTGTCCAGTCATACACACACTCCTACGCACACCATCCTAACTGCTCACTCTTACTCAGCTGTAAGCAGTTCCAGCCACACAGTGCTGTTCGGCATTTTATTTCTCCTGACCGTGTTCTGTCTGTGTCACATTGACTTCCACAATCCCAGAAGGACATCACTATAAGACACAGACCTGTACAATGAAGGACTTGAACAGGCGGCGTCTAGCTGCAGCCCACAGACCAAGCTGTGGGCTGAACAAAGCCACAGCTTGAGTGGAAGATGCTCTACCCTGGGCAGAAGGTAGTCTAGTTATGTTAGCTAGCACCATCACACTAGCAAATTACCAACACTGTATTTCCCATAAACCTTTGGTAAAAATACAAAAGTTTGTTAGTGAAAAAAAAAATGTTTTATAAAAGGTATATGTTGTAGTTACACAATTATAACATAATGGAACACAAGTTGGAACTTAAATTCATTCTGTGTCTTAGCTGGCCAACTAGCAAATGCAGCTGGGGAACTACCTACACCTACCGCTTTTGATTTTGAAGAGTCAATTTCCGGAGCTCTGAAAAATTCAGAGCAAAGTATAAATTACTCATTTTTCAGTTCCAGCTAAAAGCAGAAAACATATTTAACAGAAAATTACACAGAAGCCTCAAAGCCTCTGATGGCGACAGTTTTGGTGGTTTTAGAGGCTCCTGTTTTTCTTTCTCCTTTCTTATGCAAGATAATTACATTATATTAAATAACCTCATAAATAACTCCTGAAAAATGAATAACGTGTACTTAAAGGCCATTTTGACTGGAAATTATATAAATGAAATTTGGTCTCTGACTTCTGTATAGTACAGCGCATCCACTAAAACATAGCCTCCTCCATCCAAGCAGGACCTTTACATCATCATCAACACTCTAGCTTGCTCACAACCCGGCAAACTTCTGCGTAGCCTGGGCCTTGATTAGTGGAGCTGACGCTAAACAACTACACAGCGTCTCCAGCTAGTGCAGGAGAGAACTGTGAGTCCATGAGCAGCTGCCGGGAGTGTCAGAGATGCAGGCTTCTTCTTATGCTTGGCTGTGCTCTCCCAGGGCATGAGCTATGAGCCCAATCACTCGCACATGATTTAAAAGCCAATTATGTTGTTGCTGCTGTTGTAATTACCCACATACAGCGGATGGTTTCTGCGGACGAACTAATTACTAACAGAGAACACAAAGAGAGAAGACAGGGATGGACAAAAAGTGAGGGCTGTTGAGACACTGATGAAAACACACCGTCTCTGTGGTAACAACAGCCTTTAACACTTAGAAGTTGCTGCTGATGATACAAGCATGTTGTAATTATCCATTATTTCTCATTTGTAGCTTCTTGAAAAAAAGCAGATGCTGCATTTGTGTTTGTAAAGAGGAGATATTTTATTGTGATTTGAAGTTATTGCTGTGCAGTCTTCTTTTGCAGAAACATGTTACAATGCATGTTGGTATGTAAATGCATAAAATGTACCAGTCCTGTGCAATCTACCAAGTTTACATAATTAAAAATAATTAGTAGGAAGAAGTAAAATAAATTTTAAACATTATTAATAAAACTTAAGATATTTTAGATGCGTCCAGAATGATGAGCTGTAGGTGATTATAAAGTGTGTGAAATTATAATAAAATTAACATCCATAATGCCTTTCAAAACATTTAGAGGCAGTTAACTTTACAAAAATATTGCATAAAGTAGACAATTACAGTACGTAATTTACCCCTGAATTCTTTCTTGTTTCCAAAATTCTTGAAGTCTTGAATAAGACATCTAAAGGTATCTTCTGTTGACAAGTTTAGAGTACTTAAATGTGTATTGTATGAGCTGTTATGGTAAATAAAATAAACACTTGAAAAGTGATTCCAAACTTTTAAATGCTAGTGTACAGCCAAAATTCTACACTTAAACTCTTAACTTTTAATGCTAAAGGTTAAAGCAAGTGAAGCACGATCTGAATTAGCCAAGATCCAAATCAGATGATTTTTGCTCCAAACACACAACTGGCTAGTTTATTACTTTGTATTGTACCTAATCTGTGTTGTAATTTTATGACTTAAATAACAAGAGCCAGATAAGTGCACTCACACTTTATTGACATTCTGCTGATGCAACTCTAACAAAGCATTACAGCATACTTATACATGACTCATTGTGCTATACAGCCCTTTGCTTCTTTCCTTCAATGTAACCTTTCTAGCAAAAGTTCACCATCAGTGTATATATAGTTAAAGCACACTTCAAAAAGAGACAGACGGACGGCTAGTACGATATTACGCATCATCTTGTTCAAAAAGCCAAAGCTGGGCTAAAAACAGTCACGATCAATCAGTAAAAGCAATACTCAGTTGATAAACAGTGGCTGACCAGCTACTCAGCTACCTCTGCCTGACTTCTACTGATGTTTCTCTGAGTATTAGGATTGGGCCTGCTGTATCTGCATAGTGTTGTGGCTTAATGAGACTCCAGTGACCAGTGGAGACGCCCATAGTGTTGAGAAAGGGCCCAGAAAAGGCTCGCTGCTGTTCAAGCCACTGTGGTGAAGTGACATTTACCTAATGCATCTCCAAACCTCTTTGTAATTAGTGGGTGGATGACAGTGATGCAGGGTGACTGAAGCAGGCAGAGCCGGCTCTAAAACAAGCCCCAGTGTAGCCATACAGGCGCTTGTTCGAAGCACTGGGGCTTGAAGGCTCAGCCGCATTCGCCACTGTTTTGCGCCTCAATTCACACCCTCCAAACAATGGGGTTGGGTCAGACGAGCTTTATTAGACGCACTCTCTCGGCTGTTGGTGACTTTTTCCTCAGCGACTGCCGCGGGACAGACAGAGGGAGGTGTGGGGTATCAGGCTTATGAGGGACTATTTTATAGTTCAGACCAGTACACTGCTGCTTAGACTAACACACTATCACAGCATTGGTGCCAAGCCACGAGTAAGAGAACCAATCAGGATGGTCTCCTTTGACCCATTTTCTCTGCTTTCTTGAGAACAAAAATTGAGCAGCACATTTAACCATATGTCCTGAATAGCCTGCGATGTGGCAGGGTTTTACTTAAGAGCAATAAAGGGTTGCTGCTGAAAAGACATGAGGTATGGGGCCTTTCCCTTTCTCTGAACATTAAGCACGCTCCATATCTTTCTCTCCATTTCAGAAAAGCACCCTTTCTGTGAGATTTGATTAGCCCTGTTCTAAATTAGCAGGCTTTGGGGTTCGCCATCTGACTTCATCCTTTGACTGATGTCTTTCTTACGCTGTCATTATATCCTCAGTTATAGCTTATAGTGTTTTCACTCCCATAAATAGCAGGGATAAGGATCCATAGGGTGGATCCAAGACAGAGTGCAGTGAACTGAACTGGAACTGCCAGTGAGATCCTGCCAAAGGGTCAAGGAGACTGGAAAGAGGACTGGCACATCACTTTCGATTGGAGCTGAGCCATAATGAGTCTCTTTTTTAGGAATGGAAACAAAGAGAGGAAAAAAAGGATGGAAAAGCAGTAAGGGTTAACTGGAGCTTTGCATGAAACCTGTTAACAAGTGAGCGAGTGGAACACCCAGGAGGCACTGGGACATTCCATCGGTGCCATGACAAATAAACTAACAGGGGGAATATTTCCTTTGGCCATCACCTCTGTGGCTCTGCAGAGCACCGCCGCTCCACGGCTCAACTTAACATGTCCAGCTACATCTTTCCTATCCATACACAAACTTATTTTTATGCAATGTGAGGACATGGGGCCATACTAACACTATGCATAAACATGAAATATATTACATTTTCAGTAAAATCAGGTTGACATCCTTTAAAGGGAAAAACTTAAATCAGGAATTTTCTGATATTGTCGCAGTACTGTAGATAACACACTTACATACACACGTGTAACTAGTTACTGTGTAAAAGTCAGAGACCACCTCATTTATTAAATTCCAGCCAAACTGGTGCTTAAGTACAAGCTATTAATTTTTCAGGAAATATTTCTGGGAAGGTTAGACATAAGATATTCATCTTAGATAAAAAAAATGTTAGAAATGTAAAGCAAAATTTAAAAAAATCAAATTAAATTAAATTAAAATATTATCCTTGAGAAAATGAAGCCCCACTCTTGCTTCAGATCTGAAAAAATTCACAGGCATTTGTCCATCCTTCCACTGTGAGAAGACAACTCAACACTGAGTCTAAAAGGATGTGCAGCTGTCAAGAAGCAGTCATGAGAAAAAGAGACAGACAAAAAATAAGGAAATTTGCAAATCAAACAAAGAAGCTGCTGGTGTTCTCAGAGCAATGAACTGACCATTCCAAAGTCCAGAACTGTCAGGATGTGGACAAAGGTCTCATATAAGTATGTATCTACATGTAATATATATTTTCTAATCCAAACACTACGCCAATTGTTAACCTTGACCTCAGTAACCATAAAAGGATTTCTTTGGTTTTCCTGAAGTCTAAAAAAAAAAAAAAAACAAAACACACACACACACACACACACACACACATACATACACACACACACACTTCACTTCAGGCCTGGATGGCTGACCATGCTCTCATGTGATTGCTCGCTGGTTCCATGAGAAGTTTTAAGTGGAGTGCTGCAGGCAGACTGAGGTGAGGAAGAGGAGCAGCAAGCTGGAGACTAGCCAGCATAAAGGTCTGCAGAGTCCAGAGGCTACACTAAGCCTGAGGCTAGTGCGAACACCCATAATCACCGCTCTAATGGCACAGAGCCCCTCTCGTCTCAGCAGCGAGCCTTGGGCCATCTCCCCACTCAGTCCCTTCTCAGTGTGCTGTGTGCCACTTACTGCCACTGTAACAAAGGGCACTATCGCTACCCCTCCCCCGAGAACACGCCTTCATTGCCCCTCCCCCCGTAAAAAGAGAAAGCTTTTGTTGTCTACGCTCAGCAGGATGTGTTCATGTCCGCACAAATCCATGTTCTCTGCGTCTTTCCGTCCTGGGCTGTGCGCTCAAAGCAGTAAATATTTAGACAGGAGACCTCATGTCCATCCGCTAATTTAAAGAGAAAATGCAAACTGCTCCGAGTTCTGACAGGTGAGTGCGCCGGGCAGGTGCTCGCTGCACTTTTCCATGAGCGCCAGCTCTATGCTGAAAAAGTGCAGGGCTCACCTAAAAGACAGCCTGTTCAGCCAAATTACGCATTTCCTGCAGTGCGTGTCGCCGTGGCCGACGGCCCGTCAGCTCAGCCGCCCCGCGCCTGCCGCCATGCAGCGCTAGAGCAGCGAGGTGTTTTTAGCAAGCGACAGCACTTAAGCCTTTCACAAAGCAGGACTCTGGCAACAGCGTCAGCACGGCCTCACCTCGGCACGCTTCTGAAACTGACAAAGCACTGGGGCATAACTAAAGCCTGTGTTTCACACTCCTACAGCGGAGCACAGCCAACCTGATTCTACACCAAGTTCACCCACAGGTAAGTGGAGATCAAAGTGCCACAGAGAGAAAAATGCCAGAGGTGACTAGTCGCTTTATGAGTCATTTTTCTAAACAACACATTTTTCTCAGCATGTTTTTTGCTTACAACATGGAAAAGAAAGCAAGTCTAGAGAATATTTATCTTGTCTTTGCTGGGTTACACACAAAGATGCTTGCACTCCTTTTAATCATGTGAGAATAAAAAGTGAAACACATCTGGCATATTTTGTTTTCACATTCCTCAAATTGGCGATACACATCACATGTGGTTAACTTGTGAACATCCAGAATCCTGAGTTTTCCATTTGTAAATTCAGCTCTGTCAGCTGTTCCCAGTCAGAAAATTGGTATTCCCCAGTTTATGACACCACTCGAAAACAGTATCTGAATACTCGTCCGGCCATAGGTCCTATGAGAAAGCGCGCAAAAATCCTCACGTTGTGCGCAACATGTGGAGTTGATATGTGCTACACAGGCAACCTTGCCCCAATGCCTTCCTGTCTAAGGTTGAGTCTCAGGAAGGATGAGCTTAAAGCCTCCAGGCCTCATCAGACCCCTTCAGCAACCCTATCCAAACCACCATCAGCATTCCCACAGCCCACAAACCCCTAAATGTAATACTACCATTCAGGTCTGAGCAGGAAGTGTGCAGCAGCACAAATGAAGCATTCATTTTCTCACACTACTCTCACAGCCATCTCTAATCAGAGGCCAGTCTGGTGCAACTGAGGTCACAGGATGGAACAGGTGATGATATAATCCTAACAGCCTGCTGCAGAAGAGTACACTGGCCTTTTAGTCTTTAAACGCTGGTCTAGTTCCTTCTGTGCTCACTGTAGGTGCGCAAACTGACTAAATGTGAGGAAGGATTTAAAAATTTGACACTGAGAGCTGAGCCAGGTGTTTGAAAGAGAAGGACAGGCAACAGCAGACTGTGAGGAAGGTGATGTATTAATTCAGATGGCAGAGGCAGCCACCTTTAACACCAGCCTGGCACAAATCTGCCACCTTACTACTGTCACCCTGCCAACAGCTCTTCTTCTCTCTCTCTCTCTCAACTCAGCTCAGCACATACACTTACACACATAACTGACAAGCCTCTCTGAGAGAGAGAGAGAGAGAGAGAGAGAGAGAGAGAGAGAGAGAGAGAGAGAGAGAGAGAGACAGATAGACTTGACAGTGATGCGAGACAGAAAGACAGCAAATGATG
>JAILXH010108425.1:0-10687 GCA_023558415.1 Piaractus mesopotamicus
CATATACATACACACATACACAACACACACACAATGAAGAAATGTGCTTATGATGTAAGGGCAGTAATTAGGGGCATTTAACAGAGGGGAGGGCCCTCAAGACCACTAATGAAATAACATCAGTAAGAATAGTTTGCATCTGTCGCTCTGCCACTGAAACACATATTAGAGAGTAATTAAGTGACCTTCAACGTGACTCTTGACAGATTAATATGCACCTGACATTCTGGAGGTGTTGCTGAAGCAAAAGTTTCAACGTGACTCCTTGAGTGAAGAGGAGATTATGATATATGTTTACGACAGATGAAGAAACCATGAAATTTGCCAGGCAAAGCAAAGAAATGATAAGGCCAAAATATGTGTATTACTGGCAAGTCACTGGAAGGTTTAGTTTTCTTACCACCAGTGGGACAGATAATCTGTCCTTTGAAACATTCCACTCGAGTCAATTGTGCCAGTGCGTAAGATTACAGAGATATATCGAAAACAGTGCATTTAATACCTAAAAATATCAGGATGAGACTGAGTGCTTGAACTAGTCTAGTACGTTTATATTTCAAATAAAAGGAGAAAAATGGGCGCACAGTTCCAGGACTGTGTGGATCTTTGGACTGCAGATCTAAACAGGTTCTGAATTTACTTTGTTTCCAAGAAGGTCATCAGTTTAACACAAGCACAACGACATACAGCTGCACTTCCTCAGTGTTTTGCACTCCACAAAAAACATCCTCATTGCTTTTTGCTCCATGAAGAAGGTTAAAATATAGGCTGTCCCATCTGAGAGCATTAAATATTTGTTTCTAGAATTAATGATCATAATAAGCTCTCTGAATACATATTAGTTTTTTAAACCCTCTGATGAAGAAGGTAAGAGACTAGTTAAAACCTGATGACATAAAAAATAAAACTGCTGAGGTGGGCATAGTTCCCTTCTGTATGTCACTCTAGGTTTACAGCAATCTGAGTTATCATTAGCCTTTTCACTAGCTTGGACACACATAGTAGATCCTAAGACTAAAGTGTTGGCTCATTTTTACAGAACACCTCCACTTACAGCAACAGCTGCTAAGCCCGCCTTGCCATCACCTCCCATGCCATGCCAAGCACAGCAGAGCAAAAGCCACACAGTCAGGGGAAAAGGGTGCTAATTTATGTTTTATTAGGTTCGAACACCGCCACATGATATATGATACTGATATGGCTGTGGCTTCGAGCTCTGAAACTGCATGGTAAATGGACCACACATGTTCCGTCATGCAACTGTCTACCTATCTTCTCTTGTTCAAAAGCGTGTTGCACCACAAAATTAATAACTGGTCCCAAAAGTGCTTGATAAACTTAGTGAGTGAAGTGGTTTCAGAGCATCAACTTGCTGTTTTTAATAAAATATTGGGTATAACAACATTAAATGATGCATGTTTGTTTGTAGAGAACTGTAGTAGAGCTGGACAGCATTGATAAATTTCAATATCATGATGTTTTACGATTATATCACAGTATCAAATGATATGTAAGCTTGCGTTAATTTCCTGAGTTAAGGTCTTGAGGGATGGTGCTATATCATCGCCACAAAAAAGTACAAAAAAGAGACAAGTATATATTTTTTTATTTATTTTTTTAATTTTAATTTAATTTTTCTGTTTCACTTGAACACAGCAGATACCTTTCAAACTGTGTGTAAACAGCATAATGAGTGGTACAGAAATCTCTCTATATTATCTTACATTATAAGTTAGGATTGTTTTTCATTCCTGTAAAGTTACCATTTTGGACATTCTTGTTTTTCTTTGGACACTGACAATATGCTAAAAGAATGTCCTAAAAAGCCAAAATAGTTTGTTGTTTGTTTTCATCTCCCATAATGACAACAAAGGAAATCCTGCATATTATTGTAAACATAAGCTAAATACAAACCAGATTTCCATAAATAAAACTAACCATATATTTGGTTTTGTTAAATTTGAACGGTTCTTTCAAAACAAGCGAAAGCATTCAGCCAATAACATACATTTCTGTTAACTGCCAGGTCACAGAGATGTGTAAAGTGTATAAAATAAAATAACAAAGAAAACTAAAACAAACTGCTTGGCAACAAGGACACTGTTATTTGTTCATTCTACAGTACCACTAAATTGACCATTTATATCATAATGACAAGACCAGGATGCTGGTGTGATGATAAATCACCCAGCACTGAACTGTAGTGTATCATAAGTGCACAACTTACAACTAAATGTACAGTTTCAATATAAAAATGATAAGATTGGATCAGAGTAGGGCTGGGCAATATTAATAAAATTCAATGTCATGATATTTTTCAAATATGTCATGGTATCAGATAGTAAATTTGCATTAATAAAATTAATGGGACCATGCTTCCAGCCTACTGTTTTTCTCTACAAAAAGAATGGAAACAGAAATTTAAACATAAAAGAATGTCTTATAAACATGATATACCTTAATTTCTATGAATTTAAAATTCAATCTGAGGCATCCAGCCAATAATATACATTGCAGTTAACTGCTTGGTGACGGGGACAGTAATATTATTATTATTAGTAGTATTTATTTCTTTATTGCTTGAATGAATAAAATGATAGCTAGATTTAATTCTTGTAATTAATATAGCTAAAACTAAAAATTCATACCTTAATGAGAATGCTACTATACTAGTAATGACAATATATCATCAACATTACATTTACAGTTAAAATACAGATTCATTATAAGCTTAATAAGGCTGTGTCAGTAGGGCGATATCAATAAAATTCAATGCCATGATTTTTTCCAAATATATAATAGAAAACAGAAAGCACATTTCCGGAAAGAAAATTGATTTACTTTTATGTATTTTAAACTTTAAACAGGAACACCATTATCGTATGGGTATTATGTCATAAATGCAATGCTCCTTATCAAACTTATTGCTAAAAATATCATTTATCGTTTTTCCTCCATTTCATTCGTAATTAAAGGACAATAGGCTTCAAAACCAAATGTTCCAAAGGAAATATAACAATTATTTTTATTTCCTATGTCAAGGTAAGTAGTTCTGGAGGTTTGAGTACAGGAGGAACTGTTTCATTGATTTTGACACAAGCTAGCTAGTTTGCTTTTACAGCCCCCTGTTCATTATGCTAAAATAATGTGAATAATGCTGAGAATGGTTTCAATGTGCATGATAAGAGTAGAAAAAACAGTGAATCTATCTCAATAGGTAACCTACATATGTTGTACTAATGACTCTTTAATGACCTGGAAAGCCCACAATACCACTGAAAGATGCTAAGTTTGACTTGTGCACCATTTACGAAGCATTAAACCACATAGGAGGGAAATCAAAGACCAGAAGATGATCTGCTGAGTGTAATACAGAAGACTCATGGAACACACTTTTGTGCAAACTACACAAAGGAAATGTATGTTTCATGTCGTCTTGAACATTCTGCAACAGATTGGAGACATTTGCCAGTGTTCGTGATGCACATAATTCAGTGGCTCTGGGAGATCGGCATGATTGCAAAAACACGAGTTATTCCAGGAGCTTTAGTCCCCTTTCATGCCAATCTCCTATTGCAGACAGGAGAGTCTTTTTCTGGGGAGAGAGTAATTTCAGGTATTATTCTTAATTCAGATGTACTTGGAGGATCTATTGTATGAGGAATATGTTTTGTTATTTGAGAGCGCCATTAAAGACATTTCACTTTGTTACGCTCCGTTTTATAGCCTTCACACAGAGCGAGATAGAGAGAGGGCATACATTAGCATCATTTCAGCCTTTAAAAGTGCCACGAATTGCATGAGCGAGATGAGAATTTCTCTCAGCTGTTGAGAGATGTCATTTTACAATGTTTTAGACGTCACCAATATGAAATAGTTCACTGTTAGCTGGCACTAAAATTAGCTTACAACTATTAGGACAACAGTAGTCACTGAACAATTGAGGAGTTTGTTAAGTGGTACAGATTTTTCCCTTAGTGTTTGAAAGTGATTGTTTATGGTGTATATATATTTTTTTTGCAGGGGGAAATGCATTGAATCCATGATGCCTTCTTATATGCTGAATGTGATGCTGTCCTTGTAAAACAAAAAGCATGCATAATAAAAGAGGTCAAAGATTTTTGATTTTATTCCTATAACATTACTCAGAGGAATCCATGAAAAAGGCCCAAATACAATGTAAATGTTTTACATCAATGTTTCTGAGGGGATCCTCAACGGCCAAACACAGCATTTTATTCAGTTTTTACAGATACAAATCAGTCATCATGCTGTTGACCAAATATTTCCACATTCCATTATCTTCAATATATCACAGCTGTCCATTTAATACAGATTTTATGACGAACTCTCTGAACTCCTGCCTTGTGTTTCTCAGATATATGGATGTTGTATGAAATGCATGTCAAATATATTTTACATTGTATCAAATATGTGTCACATTGTAGCCAGATGCAAGGCTAATGATCCAGTGGATGTGTGCTTATGAAATGCAGTGCTGGGAGCCAGATGTTCAGCGTAAGAGAATGAGGAATGGGAGCCTTCTGGATCTTCTAATTGTAGAGGCGGAGTGAGTGAAGATGATAGTCCAAAGAGAAGATAAAGCCCAGCTGGAAGACACTCTCTCTCTCTCTCTCTCTCTTTCTCTCTCTCTGTCTCTGTTTTTGACCAGTGGACATACTACATTTCTGGCCTCCAAGTTAAAGACAAGCTCTATATTTGGTTGAGGGGAATCACTTTATGTCTGATCAATAACAAGGTCTCTTATTGGTCATGAATGATTTTAGACATCAATCAATGACTACTGCAGTAGTTTAGACTACATTTACTTTAAACGCCAGATGAAAGATTTGGGTCTGCTTATGAAGACCTTTCATCCATTGTGTTTTGAAAATCCCTGTTAATCACTTCTCACTGAAAAACACACTGCACACTGAAAAAAAGTGATGCATTGAATTTGCATGATTCAGCTGTATACATAATTTCTACATGCATTAAAGATGTGGCACATTTTTGCCTTTTTATTTACATACTCTTCGCCATAATCATGTTGATTCTATATATTCCATTCATGTGGAAATGGATATGCATTTGAATCACATAAATTCAATGCATCACTTTTTTCAGTACAGTATCAACCCTGACGTATTTTATAAATTATTATAAACACAAACGCAAAGAACTAGGGAAAAGTCATTGCCCACTAAAACTTAGACCAAAGCTTCTATTTCAGGTGCCTGGTCAGACTGCTTAAACACCGCGTCTGTCCAGAAGAGGGGCCCTTTCTGGCCTTAAGCATCACAAAAAGGGGCCCCCGACGAGTGTTGCGAAACGTCCTCTCTTCACCGTGCACTTTTAGCATAAACAGTGTGCAAGGACGGACTCGGAGGGCACACCTGGGGCGAGGCAGAAATCTGCACTCAGAGCTGACACACTAGGCCCTGAGGCAGCGGGCCAGGGGAAGGAGGCTCAGAAGAGAAGAGGGAGGTAAAGTGAGATATTACTCTCTAATTATTTGAACGAGTGGCTGTTGACAGAGAAGAACAGGCTGGGGGGTGGGGGATTGGGGCTTTGGTGCTGTTAGCTAGCCGCCAGCCACCCCCTCCCAAGTCTCTGGTGGGGAATTCATCAAGCAAGAAGAGAAGGATGATACCAAACACTGGAAAACATTGTTACCAGTGATAAGCTAATGACTGAGGAAAAAAGGTCAGGGGGGAGCGAAGTCACAGAGTATTCTGAAATCAGGGGAGAGAAGTATTTGGGCAATTACTTGCAATTATGATGACATGACTCTGATTTCACAAAGGAAATAAGCTTACAGAAACTTCAAGAAGAGAAAACATTTCAGAGTTTTACCAACGAGGGTTTTGCACCAAACAGAGCTTGAAGTGGAAAAGACAACAAAAAGTTTTCATACAGCAGGGCACAAAATATGAATTTGCTGCTTTATAACAAGCCAAATTCATAAGGGATTTTTTTTTTGCATTGTTTATACAATATTGTGGAACACTTGTTATGTGCTAAGGGAAGAAAACATATTTTTTCATGGTTAAACTACATTTGTAGGCCTGTGTTTCTTTATTTGGAGCAGAAATAAAGCTGATGATTTTATCTGATGTTTGTTTTCACTAACCAGAGCTCCAAGTCCAGTAAGATTTTCCAGGTTTGATTTTTAAGGATATCTCTTTTAAGCTCCAGACTGGTTGTGACATTGCTATTTTTTTTCTCTTTTAATGATGGTTTTATTTCTTCATAAGTGTTGTTTTGTTATTCAGTACTATTAAAGGCCTCCGGGTTTAAGTTTAAAGCGAAGGTACAGTGCTGTGTAAAATTTGAGGACTGCCTTTCATTTGTTTTATTTCTTATTAAAACAGCTATTAAGTGCAAATCTAAAAATCTATAAAAAGAAAACATGTAAAAATACATTACACAGGAGCCTCAACAACTAAACAACTAAACAGTTTTTAGCGTGTCCATCGCTTGCCTTTATTATAGCTTCCATGTTGGCTTCAGTTTTTCAGTCTTAAAAGCATTTTACATTTGTTTCTCACAATCTAAGCAAACTCAAACACAAAGACGAGGCTGGACTCTGGGGTTGACAGTCCATTGTTCTGAGAACACCAGCAACTTTGCAAAATTTTCTTCTTTTTATCTGTTTTCTTTTCTCATTAACGGCTCTCCGATAGCTACCAGTTTTCAGACTCATAGTGTTTAGCTGTCTTTTCACAGTGGAACGATGGACAGTGGATTTTTTTCAGATCTAAAGTAAGAGTGGAGCTTGATTTTCTGCTCTCTGTCAAATTGTCCATTTTCTCTATGTTTGTGAATCATTTTTGAATGGCAGTTTTGGAAAGTATTTTTTACTTTCTACTTCATTATGCAAGTTGATTATTTTAGATCTAATATCATCAGAAATAACTCCTGAAAAAGGAAGAACTTGTACTTAATGGCTGTTTTGACTGGAAATTAAAAATGAAGGGTGGTCTGGACTTTTGCCTAGTACTGTACTTGAGACAATTGGCCTTAATCCTGATAGATTTTCATAGTCATGCACTGACCAACAATCATTTGAATCAGACACACTACACAGATGAATCTGAAAATCTCCTGAATTACGGCCAATCCATCTTCTAATCGATTATCAGGATATTAAGACCATCACACTGCTAAACTCCATGAAAACATACTGTTTTACCACAAACGACAACTTTTCAGGCATTATACAAAACATTTACTTTGTTGGCTGTCTTATGATAGCATACGTCGAGCTATTGGTAATTAAAGTTTTTCTCTTGCTGTTCGCTTTTGCTCCATCACTCTTAGCACTGTATTTCAGCAGCATGAAGCACCCTTAATGAATGGAGGCAACAGAAGCATGGGCTGCATAAATTGACACTAGAGTAGTGTGCCCAATATCACCCTGCCCCCGTGGGAGCCGGGAAGAGGAGTGTGTATGTGTGCTGTTTTCCATTTTTAATATTTGCACACATTTTTTTCTGCTCTGAAAATAACAGTCCCTTGTGTGTGCACACACACTCGAACGACAGGAATGAAACTGTTAGCTAGCTGTTCAGAAGACTCTTCCCCTGAGATGATCGAGAAAGTTTTATAACAAACGGCAGAATTTAATTTACACCCTGATCTTCAACTGGGATGAATGTTGGTATTAAAAAAAAACACACTCAGATCTTTAGTACTGATGTCTGCAGTTTCTTTGTGAAAATATAAGTTACTCAGAGAAAGAGTGTTTTTGACCATAAAAAGGCAATATATTACTATAATATATGCAAACAAATATAAATATAGTAGAAAAAAACCCAGAATTTCTCATTCTGAAAAAAGTAGTTGCTATCTTCTGAACTTTGAAGAACAAAGTTTTGTTACAGATGTCTTAATCAAGTATTAATCGACCAAACCGGGTGGTGGATGATACCTTCAAATTATACTGTGCTGCTGTGAGAAGAGGGGACTGAAATGGTTAAATGAACACACTGACATACATAAAATCACTACTAACTGTATTAATTTCTAATTTTTTTGGGCGACTAAAATTTTTGCACAATACTGTATATGCTGTTCACTCAAAAACTGAAGTCACCTATTTCATGTCTAACATCTACACACCTTAAAATAAAACCGCATGGTTCTTGGCTTGGACATTCAATTCTAGCCAAGATCTTTACTTGGTATCGAATTTACATTATATGGAGGTTGTTTAAACTTCAAAAAACTTCAAAATCTTATTTACAGAGCCATTCACTGAAAGGTCCTTTAGAGCAGTGGTTCCCAACCCTGGTTGTGGAGGACCCCCTGCCCTACATATTTTAGTGTGTGCCCTGCTCCGAACACATCTGATCCAACTAATTGGCTAACAAGCCATCCTGAGTTGAAGTGGGTGTGTAGAACTGGGGGTCCTCTACAACCAGGGTTGGGAACCACTTCTTTAGAGAACCAATTGTGGTTCTTCTATGGCATCGCTGCAAAGAACCTTTTCTGGCGCCTTCATTTTTAAGGCATATCTCTCCCAAAACTAATGTGTTCTATGGTCTTGGCTGGTTGTAGTAAATGTTAGCTGTTCAAACAGGACAATGATTTGAAGTTGTGGTGTTCACCATGGCAGTGCCTGTCTGATGCCCCATGTTCGATCTTCAGCTCTTGCAGTCTTATGACAGCATGACAACATTTACCTCTCACTGATTCTCACTGTGCAGACAACATACTGCTCATACGTCCTGCATCAACTCGTTAAAGAAATGGTGTGGTGAAAAAATCAAATGTACACAATTTTTCACTTACCCTAGATGTAGTCACGCAGCCAAGACGTGCTTGGTGTCTATACTTTGTTGCTTTAGTTTACAATTGGAGCTGCAAGGCTAACATTGCTAACAAACACTATAAAATCAATATTTACCCAAACAACCCAAATACTGTCCATAAAAATGCATCACCAAAACTTCTCTCAACCAACACAAACCTTATCCAGATCTTAAGTAAACTGATGGAAAACAAGTATTCGGACACTTTTGTTTTTGTTAGCCTGTTTGATATCCTTCCACTTGTACTTATAAACATGATCAATATTTGTAAGCACATGATATGTTTAGCTTTTTGCAGCATCATGGTTCAATCTTGGCAAATTCCTCTTGACAAGCCATCTTCAATTCCCCAATATTAGAAGAGTCCTTCTGCTGGACTCATACTTTCAAAATCCTCCTTACATTTTTAAAGGGAAACAAGTCAGGAGATCAGCTAGGCCATGCAAGCACCTTCACCTTTTTTAGAATCCAGTCTTTAGTTATTTTGGCTGTGTGGTTGGGGTCGTTGTCATGTTTAAACATCAAGCTTCTCCCCTTTCTTGGCCGATTAGATTCGATTCTCCTCTATTATCTCCCATTCATGTTTCTTTTAATGATGTGTAATGCCCCAGGACCATCTGTGGAGAAGCAGCCCAATGTCATTCACCATACCCCACATCTGATTTGTCTAAATGCGTTGTGCAAATTTTAGACACACATCTTATTATCTAGAAGAGTTTTGTGTGAGGCGTTATTTTGTTGTTTTGCTGGCTTCTAGCTTCTCTCTTACCTACCATGAGAGAAATCTTGCATGGTCCAGGGAAGATTAGTTGAAGTTCCATGAACTTCCAAATTGCATATATTGAATTAATTGTACTGACAGTGTTGTTCAAGCTCTTTGTTTTTCTGTTTCCTTTTGAATGTAGTTTAATAATATCCATGAGAACTTATAAAGCGTGAAATCTTCCAAAACCAGTAGCAATGTCTATTATAATGTCACCAGGTAAAATTGGCACAAGAACATTTTTATTTCTGCAGCACTCATATGTGGAGCTTAATTATTTTTATTTTTAGACTTTACATAAATGTACATTTTAATACAGTGTTGGAATATTTTTTTTACATACAATTATTGATATAATAATTTACATGGTTTATGCTTATGAATACGTACTTGTTTGTTCATATTTACAAAGTCAAAAGGCATTATATGTGTAAATTGTAAATGGAAATATGCACTGGACAAAATGACAAAAAAACAAAAGTGTACTTTTTTTCCCTTCACTGTATTAACAAAACCTTGTTGTCTATAAAGTTTGCCTGCATCGTTCAGACACATGGTGAAGTTTCATTCGTTTTTTACAGTTTATAGTATTAAGTTATACATCAACAAGTCTATACAGCCTTAATTAAGACCTGGACATAGTCTGAGTAGGTTGAGAGCAGTTATAATAATGTATTTTTATGAAAACTATTTAGGCTGTTTGAGTCACCACTGACTTCTAATGTTTGTCAGTAACATGAGACTCATAGCCCCAATTCTAAACTGGAGAAGCAAAATATGGATTCCAAACATGACCTGGGTGATCGACTACAGCTAGGATAAGTGGAAAAATGTGATTTTTTTGCAATTCCTTCAACCTTTAGGTCATTTGACCTCACTACAGCAAAAAGATCTGTTGTTCATATTTTGCTTGAGACAGATATTTGGGCCTTGCTGGTAGTTGCGACGATGAGCTGAGAAGACCTCCACTTGCAATGGATATCATCAGGGAGGTACAAGTTTTAAAAATAAGTATAAATATGAAATAAATACAGTAATGTGCTCCAGTAGCTTAACCAAACATGCCAGTGAACTACACTGATGAATTAATGCAAAAAAAAAAAAAAAA
>JAILXH010108469.1:3703-16520 GCA_023558415.1 Piaractus mesopotamicus
ACACCTGAAAGATTTAAGACTTGACTCAGACTTGCACCTCAGAGACTCAAGACTTGACTCAGATTTACATAACAGAGACTTGAAACTTGGACTTGCATATTGGAGACTTGGCTTGGACTCCTCAGAGAATCGAGACTTGACTTGAGCCGGGGTTACACTACACAACTTTCACCCTAAATTTAGCCCAAATTCTCAGTCAGGTTGAGTCTGTGCTGGTTGGCTCTAGTCTGCAGATTTTTGGAAAGTCAGAGTCAATGCTTAGGAGAGAAAATCGAGTAGTAAACAAGTTACGCAGACTGATTTTTTTGCCTCTCAATCAAGTTTCAGACCAGTCTAAGTATATATGAGACTTGACTCAGACTTGCACCACAGACACTCAAGGCTTCAGTCTGACTTGCATAAAGTGACTTGTGAACATTTGTGCTTTACATTAAGTAAAGTTTAGTTTCATGTAAGTTTTAAACAACTACAGTTGCATGAAAGTTTTACCATTTCAAGTCAGCCTAAAGGAAACAGCACAACCATGTGCATTCACATCAAATCACACACACAAACGCTTGTGTAATTCCCAGCAGGAGTTCTCATGTGCTTTGTTGGCTGATGCCAGGCTGTTTCATTTACCCTGGCTGGCCTGGGCTGGGCTTGGCATGCAGGCCAGAGAGTGTAGGGTCAGAAGGATCTGCAGCACAAGCTGTGCTGCTTTCTAGAGAGAGAAGATGTAGCACTGTGCCACTGTAAGAATGTCCACATCACACTGTAATGTACTGTATGTCACACTGTATCATATGTCTTTTCGAACATTGCATGCACAGCACTGTGCAAAAGTCAGATACCACCATTTCATTTATTTAATTTCCAGTCAAATCGGCCATTAAGTACAAGTTATGTATATTTCAGTGTTAGAAGACATGTTTATAACATAAAATTACACAGGTGCATCAACAACTCTGTATATGTTATTTTTTCAGTATTTAATTTTGCTTTGTGCTTTGCATTTATTACAACTGCCATTCTTTTCATGCAACTTTTTCTTAGTTTTTCAAAAAAAAAATATGCAGGGGTATTTTTTAACATCTCCAAAGTTCACTCTTAAAAGTTCGTTGCATTTTCTGCATCCCACAATCCAAGTAATCCCACATTCAGTGATGTTGAGGTCTGTTGTTCTGAAAACGCCATGCGTCTGAAATAAAAACGGATTCTGAGTGAGTGTGAGAGAGTGAGGGAGAGTGAGGGAGACGAGCCAAGAAAAAAGAGAGTGTAGGAGAGTGAAAGAGAGACGAAAGAACACAAGATGAGAGAGCGAAAAAGGGCAAAAGGACTGTGAGAGAGAGAGAGAAGGAGGGAGATTGAGCTGTGAGTGCTTGGCAGAGGGAAGTCAAACTGAGTGCAGTGGGCAGACGCAGACTTATACTCTACTTAATGTGGCAGCTCCAGTTTCCTGAACAGCAGCAGCTCTGCATGTGTCTGTGTTCATGTGAGCTTGCATTGCATTAACCCTGTTTCAGTGCTGTGCAGAAGGAGCAGTAGAGGCTCTGAGACTGACTTCTTCCTGGTGTAAGAAGACAGGAAGTGAAAGTGATGTAGATTAATGGTGACAAGATTTTGGCAGTGGCAATGGCAGTTTACGCGACTGCGGCTGCAGTTTCTGACAGGCGTGTTGATGGGCCTGCTGCTGAACGCAAGCCTTACCAGCACCTGCTTCTGTTTAAGGTCTCCAGTCACATGATGTAGGCAATTATCAACTGGTACACGATACCACTTTCCTGTATAGTTTCCTCTGTAGTTCTTTCCTACATAAGAACAGTGACAGATAAGAACAGTGTAACATGCAACCAGGATGCCATCCAGGATACATGCTTTATAAGTGTATACGTATATGCTAGTATGAGCTTTATGCGTGCTTTTCATCACAGTGACCTCGTGTGTATCTCTGCAGCCATATATCCAGTTATTGAATTGCTTACAGCCAGCAATTCCAATCAATGGCCGGAAATTTGCCCACTCAGACTGTTTTGGCTAGTTATCAGCCGGATATTAATGTCCACTTGTTGTCTGTGTTATCAAGACACAGATAGTAAATGGAGATAATCAGTGAGAGTGACTCCATGCCAACTTTCAGCCATAAATTAGCGCAGTTAGCACTTTTAGTAAGGTAACACAAGGGCGAATCAAACCAGTGATAGAAAAGGAAAGAGAAAGGACATAAAAATGCTAAAAAACAGCACAGATTTTTAACCCCTTTATCCATAAAGCATAGTACCAATGCACCACGTTGGAGTAGGCTGTTGGGAGAGTCGGCGGAATTCCTGGTGGGCCGGTAGCATTTTGGGCCAACCACTGTGAGCTAATGTATAAACTCACCCACCTCAAGTAGCGAGGCCCAAGTTTTGCTGATTGTAACTGAGTCTCACACAGTGGAAAGAGATTAGATGACTGTGAAGTTAGCTTCTTTTTCTTATTTCCCATTCCAACTTAAAAGATGTAGCATTCTCCTAAGGGGGAATGAGGAGACCCAAGTGTACGAGGGCTTGTTAAACTCAATTACTTTCATGCTTGATGGGAGGTCAGGTGAATGAACTGGCCATTTGCGGAAAATTGTTTGCCTTAAAAAATGTCTTGGGGTTATTTTACAGTATGCTTCAGGTCATTGCCCGTCTGCACTGTGAAGCAACGTCCAGTGAGTTGAGCAGAGAGAGCCCTTTACACTTCGAAAATCATCCTGCAGTTTTTGTCAACAGTCACATCCTCAGTAAATACAAGGGAGCCAGTTCCACTGGCAGCCATACATGCCCACACTGTTACACTACCTCCACCATGCTTAACAGATTCTCGTTCAGATTGATCTTTGTCAAGTTGGTGTTGTTCCAAAGCTGTAAAAGTTTTTTTCGATGTTTTTGGCAAAGTCTAATCTGGTCTTTCTGTTTGTGTTTACTCTGGTGAAGTTTTCACTTGATTGTTGACCTTGACATGGATATGCCTGCCTCCTAGAGGGTGTTCTTGGTCTATCCAACTGTTTTTTCTTCAACAGGGAAAGAATTCTTCTGTCATCAACCACAGTTATTTTCCATGGTCTTCCCAGCCTTTTGGTGTTTCTGAGTTTACCAGTGTGTTCTTTCTTTTTAAGAATGTCCCACATAGTTAATTAATGTTTTTGCAATCTCTCTGATGGGTTTGTTTTGACTTTTCAGCCTAATAATGGCCTGCTTCACTGCAACAGCAACAGATTCTGATTACAAATGCCACACTTGAAATCAACTATGTACATTCCCTCAAATTAAAGCTGGAAGTGTGCACTTAGAGCTCATGATTTAATTTTAACTACACTATATATACATTGTTATAAAATAAAAATTGTCAACATCGAAATATTTATGGACCTGACTATATCACTACTCCACAGACTAACAAAGCTGAACAAACGCTGGTACATTTTACCTTTAGCTTTCTGTCTAATTAAGCTAACTAGTTACCAGCAAACAAGAAAAAATACCCCAAGTAAGCCACGCCCTGGTTTATTTTTTTGCCCGGTGTTGATTGCAATCACTCAGTTGAAAGGATATCTTTTGACCTGATTGTGTGGTACATTATCTGCATTTTGTTTCATGAAACTTTTTGCACAAAGTTGAGTCAGTTGTAAAGCATATTTCAGGAGGCTTTAGTTTGAAATTTGGGTCGAGGTAAGTGCTAAGGACTAAAGTTGTGTGAAAGTTTCACCATATAAGGGGTTAACTGTACCTGGTTGTTTCCACTTTGACAGTAAGCTTTAGGACAGCATAAGGCAATGAGACACACTTGTTCAGTTGCAAGTACCAGGTTTCATGAAACACATAGTAAGCAAGGATTGATAGTCTGGAAAAATACCTGGCAAAATCCGATTATCTGCGTTTCTCGTGGTACCACTTCCACTCTACCACTGGATTATACATTACTGCATAAAAGAGATGTGAAAGAGAGACCGAGAGATAATATTAGCCAAATAAATAAGACAGTTCAAGTGCAAGGAAGAGCTTAACCGCAATGAGCACGAGGGAGGAAGAACAAGCAGTTCTGGTTCGTTTGGTAATAAAGGCTGTGTTGAATTCATGCTTGTCCTCCCTCCAGGCTGTGACTCCAGTTCTAGGAACCGGCTTGGAGAAGTGCTTCTGGGGAGGGAATGTGTGTAGCTTTCTTTTTCATTTCCTGCTCTGTTCTGTCCTACATTGCCCCGCCAGCCCTATAAATACCGCCCCCTTCCTCTGTGTGCGCGGCCGGACCCTTCGCTTTCAGAGTGACTATTGTACGCCCTCTGTCTCGTCTTTGTTCCTTGGTTTTATTTATGGATCGGCCCTTTGAGGACTCGTTTCTGAGGGTCAATAATGCCCACAATTGTTTTCGCAGATGGAGCCTGACGCTGGAGTCCAAATTTAGTAACCTGCGTGAGTGGGAGTTAATACCGCCAAGCTTGTCTGGCAAGTTGAATTATGCTTTGTTATCGGGACACCTGCCACAGGCAGGATTCCATTTTTTCTATGCAGCATAAACAGGGGGAATTGAGTGTAGCCAGCTGAGTGAAACCACTCTAGAGCACGCTCGAGCCAAGTGAAGCCAAGCGTCTGTTTTTGAGCTCAAAACATACTGTGCATGAAGCACGTTGTGCGGCCTTTATTTTTTCTAAGGGAGGCCATGGAGAAGGTTCTTTATAGGAGGAAAGGGACAAGGACACTGTTCTGCAGCTCATCTGCAACAACATTGAGGTTCTTTGACTCATTTGGGACCACAATAGCAGAGTTTGAAGCGCCTGGACCTTGAAGTGCATTGCACAATTGAAATAAGTAGCTCCAGCCATATTGAAGCCGTTCTTTGTCCATGTTTATAGGTAACAGCATTTAATACAGTGTCAGAAACCACGTAAGCAAGTCTACTTCACACATTCTGAAGCAGTCGTGATGACTGAGATGACTGAGGCATGTGGTTTCAATGATGCAGATTGATTGGGTAAAAGCTTCCATTACCTCTTTGCTATAGTAGCCTTGTGACTCCAGTACAAAACGAGAAGAAAACTTCACACACCTTGTCTTGGCTGTTAAATCACATTTGGGCAACAGTGGAAATTGTGTATATTTGTTTTTTCACTGAACTATCGCTTTAAATCTTACCATTCTTTGGTTTGAGGTCAGCTTCCCACAGTGACCTCTGGCTGCCAATCAGTAACCCAAGCTATTCAAATGCCCATCCAGTGAGTGACATAAGACGACGAACTGCTCTCTCCTGGTTTATCTACTTCCCAAGCAGTTCTATATAAGCTGGGGGTGCCCAAAGTGTGGCCCAGGGGCCAAAGGTGGCCTGTGAGTGTCTTTAATTTTTCTCACCAGAAAGTCATCCTAACATTCCCATTCACCCATTTAGAGAAATATAAAATAAAAGTATTTCAGTAACAAAATTGCAAAAAAAGTGGGCCAAAGTGGGCACGCCTGATCGAAACTCTTTTGAGTAGCCTCTTTCTGTAGACTCCTTAGTGGACATTCCGCCAGTGGAATGGAAATCGACTCAGATATTTGTAATGAATCAAGTGCAAATGCCCCCATTATCATTGAGCATGAGCTGTGAGAATTTAGGTTTTCTTTGTTTTCATTTCTTTCATTGTGTCCATTTTGGCATCCATACAGAGCTTCACCTGACGGATCTTTAATATGTATTACCTCATTTACATATTGATATTGATTGGCTCTTGCCTAGGACAATAGTGAAAATACAACAGCTTTAAAAATACACCTGCACGGCAACTTTTTTAGGAGGTCTTATTTATCATGCTGCACATTTTGCATGCTGTAGCTTTAAGTTTAATGAACCTGGGCCAATGTGAAGTAGGAAAATGCTATGTAAAATGAATAAGGATTCACAAGTAAGCTGATAAGCTTGTATTTGGGAGAGGAGAGAATACAAGAATGATGTCAGAAATGAGCCCTTTGATATGAAATGACAACTTTTTTGTTGCCACCGATACTTCAGAAGGTTAGCATTATTGATAAAGATATCAGCGCCAGGCTAGTCATGCTGCTGGCATGCATTCACAGTCATATCTGTAGTGACACTGAATGTTATCTGGAGCACGGGTTCATTTGCAAGTGCAAACTCACTGCGGTACTCGCAGCTGAGAACAATGCAGCATAGAGCAGTCGCACCTTTCACATGTGTAACTGAACGTATGCAGAACTCTGTTTTTGGATACTCTGTTTTATGTTAAAACAGCCTGAGACGTGAGCACCAAATACGATTGTGCCTGTTTTTGCATCCCTGTTTTGATAGGCTTTGAGGTTTTGAGGTTTTGTCGAGGAAGTGTGATTCACCTGAGCCACCTACCCCTTGGGAGGCATTAAAAACATGAAACACAAGCACGCACACACGCAACCTAATGGACGTTTGGAGAGCGGATTCAAAAATACAAGCCTGGTCCTTTGATCTGTGGTTAATGGATCTGTTGGGCTGCCTCACAGGAATGAACAAGCGAACATCAGCGTGAGAGAAAGCAAGAATATGAGAGAGATTTGGCCACAGAAACTAACACACCTCCCTCCTGTGCCTCACTTGAGTGCTTTCTGGTCTATTTGTAATACATGTAATAGTGTCTCTCCCTCTGTATAAATAAATGGGAGTGTAGATGTGTTGATTAGTTGTTGCCAACTAATGGAAAAATGCGCCATCGTCTTAAAAATGAAAACGCTTCAACGTTCCAATTTTGGCCTGTGGGCCACACATTCTACAACCCTGTTAAAAAGCATTTTAGAGTGCTTTTTATTTCATTTTTGCAGAAACGTTACCCTAACCTCACCCTCTTGCCCATTCAGGGAAACATATTTTCATACTACAAACCCAAAAAAGTTAAAAATGAACGATTGGGGACTGAAGACCCCAACTGATCCAATTTTGAAAGTGGATTTTTTTTTTTGCCATTTTTCAGTTATAGAAGTGTTCAGCTGCCCTTCATTGTCATATTTTGCATTTCATGATGCACCACATTTTCAATAGGAGACCATTCGGGCCAATCTAGCAACCACACTCTTTGATTTTGCAGCCATGCTGTTGCAACACGTGCAGAATGTTTCCTGGCACTGTCAAGTTAAAATAAGCATCGTTGGACGTCCCTGAAAAAGATGGTGACTAAAAGGCAGCTCTAAAACATATATGTACCTTTCAGCATTAAAAGGTGCTTTCACAGATGTGCAAGTCACTCACTAATAACCCCCCCATACCATGACAGACTCTGGCTTTTGAATTTTAGACTTTTAACAATCTGGATGGTACTTTTATTCTTTGGCCCAGAGAACACAATGTCAATAATTTCCTTTAACAATCTGAAAAGTTGACTTGTCAGACGACAATATATATTTCCACTGTTGATCAGTCCATTTCAGATGAGCTTGAATCCAGAGAGTCAACATCGCTTCTGGACATTGTTCACATACGGCTTCTACTGTGTATAGTACAATCTTCACTTGCATTTATGGATGTAGCAAAGAATGATGTTTAATAAAACAAAGCTTTGTCAAATTATTCCCGAGCCCATGCAGTGAAATCCATCACAGAAGCATGCTGGTTTATAATGCAGTACCATCTGAGGGGTCAAGGGCCAGATCATAGGCATTCAGTTGTGGTTTTTGGACTTGCTCTTTACGCACAGAGGTTTCTCCAGATCCTTGCAATTGCTCGTTGAGGAACATTGTTCTGTTGCATTATCTGCTGACACATTTTTTGCAAAGTGGCGAGCCGTGACCCATCCTTGCTCATAAAGGACATGGCCTTTCCTGCTCTTTTCATACCAAAGCATGATAGTATGACCTGTTTAAGATGTTTTTTGAACATTTCACTATGTTCCTAGTCTTTGATTGTTCCCAACCTTTTGAGAACATGTTACAGGTATCAATTTCAGAGTGAAGTTGAGAAGGTAAAACATTAAATATCTTTCTACTGTTTCTGTTTAAATATGAGTCAAAAATGTTGTTTACAAATCACTGCTTTCTGTTTTTTTTGCCTTTTGTCTACTGTGCCAACTTTTTTGGAATTGGGTTTGTATGTGTAACTTCTTATAACTTGATTTGAAAACCTACCTACAGTGCTCTGCAAAAGTCAGAGGTCATCCTTTTCCACTCAGAATGGCCACTAAGTACAAGTTATTCTTTTTACAGCATCAGGAAAAAAATGCAGAATACAGGAAATCTGCCGGGATATTTTTCCACACCTTCAAAGTTAAGTCTTAGTAATAGGTTGCATTTTCTGCTTCTCACGATCCAAAACACTTTCAGTGATGGACTCTGGGGTGGCCAGTCCTGAGAACACCTGCAGCTTCCATGTTAAATCAGATTTCCTTTTCTCAGTGAGGGCTTCTTGACAGCTACACCTTCTTTTAGACTCAAAGTGTTGAGTTGTCTTCTCACAGTTAAAGGATAGGCAGAAAAACCTGTGAATATTTTCAGATCTGAAGCAAGAGTGGAGCTTGATTTTCTCCTTTCTCTCAAAAATGAAAACGCTGTTGGGGGTTGTTTTGGTGGTCTACCAGGTCTTGCATAGTTCAGCACATTTTAATACGCCATTAGGTTTTTTCCTTTTTGTGCTGAATTTAACATATTGGTGGAAAAAAATGTGGCCTGTGAAAAAGTGCTGGCACATTATATACTTTATTGTATTCCAAAATGTTGGAGATTAGCAGAAAATGCTAAACTTCTGTTGATGATGGATTTGTTCACTTACTTGTGGCCAAACTTTTGCATATGACTGTGATCTTATAATGTGAAAGAAGGCTATACATGCAGACATATTACCATATTGTGATTGTATTCCTTCATATTGCAATTGTCATATTTCTAAATATGTGAGACTGGCCTCCATGATTTCCATTTTTTTGGAGACCTTGATTCATCCAAATACCCACAGAAACTCAAGACCATCCATGATTGGTTCACTGTATTGGTTAGAGGCTCATTTGCATTATGCATTCTGGTGCTATCAGTATGGCAAAGGCCATCGTCACAATAACAATAACCAAACGTTAGATTGTGCAGCTCTAATATAGGGTAAGAACATGGTGCGTAATGCCTGAATATGAGTTGAGTTCAGGGGAGCCCAATTAGCATCATAAGATGCTAGTGCGGCTGCTACAGCAGTGCATGCTTTAATGAAGACTCTGTCTGATACAGAACAGACCCGGGGGTTGGAGGTGTTCTGGATCTGGTGGGCGAAAAGCTGATTAAAAAACAATCAAATACTGCACTACAAGCTGTCAGCTGTACTAGAATACAGGTCAGAGGGCAGGAGAGGCAGGCAGACAGGCAAATACAGAGAAACACAGACAGACAGACTAAGACAGACGGTGTTGTTGAAGCCTGAGAGAAAACAAAAGCAGAGATCATCCCAGGACACGATTTGAATACACAGAGAAAACACATATTGCCTGTTCTGGCATTGCAGTGCTTTTCTTTGGATATTGTGTCACAAAATGTGTGTCTTTAAGGTGCAAGAACATTTAAACAAGGTATCAGATTTGTAATGTAACATTTAGAACTTGAGCACATGTCAATTCTGTGCAGTTTATAGCTCCACCTTAGTTGGGTGCAAAAGTATGTGCACCCTTGGTCAAATTACATGGTTTTGTTCATTTTCTAAGTAAAAATAAGTGAACACATCCTTACAGAGAACACACTTCGGCACATTTTAATGTACAATGTTTATTGGCTCAATTCAACATATTTAGGGAAAAAAAAAAACATAAAATGTGCCCTGCACAAAAGGAAAAATGCAGAAAAATGCCATATTTAATTGCTGTATTGGTTCCCCAAAGTGGATGTGCTAACTCATTTTCAATGAGAAAATCAGTCATTTGACTAGGGATGTTCAAACTTTTGCATTGGACTGCATGTATGTGATTTGAGATGTTCTGTTTTGGACCCTAAAATCCTGAAATTTCCTTTAGGACAAAGAGTCTAGCTGTCTAACGTTATGTTAGCATTAGCTAACGGTTGTGGTGCTTCCTGGTGGGAGTGTTTGGCCTAAAAAATAAAGATTAAGATCCTCAGGTATCTGCAGTAATGTGCCTCGATGGTGATGGAAGTGAAGTGTTGATGTGGAGGTATTAGGCGTGGTGCATGGAGGAGTGCTGGACTGGACTGTTTTCATAAGCTGTAATATTGTTTCTCAAGGTCTTCAGATTTTGGAGTCTTCTGTAGTGCCCACTGCTGTTTCTGTTAACACTGGTAGCACTCATTTCTGACACTGAAAAGGTGTTTGGTGTAGGTGTGATTCAGAGAGAAGAGCGTTAACATCTGTGTTTTGAGTGGTTGCGCGTTAGAGATTTTACATGCTTGTCCTTGCTTATTACACCTTGCCATGTGAACGCACTTCAAGGTACAATGCGTTCACTGAAAAAAGCAAGAATAACCTGGTAAAGAGTTATTTGAGGCTTTATTTTAGGAACCTGACTCAGACTAAATACTGTTGTTATCGAGAAACTAGAGGAAAAAAAGACTTCCTTGAACTGTTGCATTACATTAACATTAACCATTCTATAAACGTTTAATGGCAAAAACTGTATTCTGATAAGAGTTGATAGATTGTGTTCATTAATATAAAAATGTTACCAGTAATACAAACCCAATTCCAAAAAATTTGGGACAGTTTTTGAACTGTTTTCGAAGTATATGCTCATTCCAAATATAGTAACTGCAACACTTTACAAAAAAATAGGGTCTGTGTTACATCTCATTTCCGTTTAACAGCACTTTATATGATTGGGGACTGAAGACACCAGTTAATTTTACTTTTAAAAGCAGATTTTTTTTTTTTTTTGCAATTCTTCAGTTGTACAAGACTTCAGCCAAATGGGGCCTTCATTGTCATATTTTGCACTTCATGATGCACCATGCGTTTTCAGTAGGCGACAGACAGGCTAGCCTTGCACCCAGACTATTCTGTTATACAGCCTTACTGTTGTAATGTGCAAAAAGTGGCTTGGCGTTGTCTTGTTGAAACAAGCATGGACCCTGAAAAAAGATCTAAAAAGCAGCATATGTTGCTCCAAAATGTGTATAAATCTGTATATCAGTGTTAATGGTGTTTTCACAGACATGCAAGTTACCCCTGCCTTGGGCGTTATTACACCCCTGTATGACGGCAGATGCTGGCATTTGAATTTTACGCTGGTAACAATCTGGGTGATCTTTTTCTTCTTTGGCCAAAAGAACAAAATATCCATTATCTACATAAACAGTCTGAAAGATTGACTCGTTAGACCACAATACAGGTGTCCACTGTGCATCAGTCCTTTTCAGATGAACTTGAGCCCAGAGAAGTTGGCGGTGTTTTGCATTTTTTTGCAATAAAAAAAAAAAAAATGGCTAAAACTGGCAGAATATCTATTAAAAAGTCCTTTGCTTCTCACGAAATGGGAAACTTGTGGTATTGTGCAGGATGTTGTCCACTTTGGAAAAGCAGTACGAGAACGGAGAGGTTCTCCACCTCATTCAGGAGAAACCTTATTAGCTCTTTCACTCACAGCTCGGATCTCTGTTTGGTAATTAGTTTGAGCTGATTTTGGAGAAAACAAAAAGCCAAAAAGGCTGAATGTGCAAAAAGACATTGCTTGCTACTCACAGAACAAGCTAACGTGCCGACATACCAACACCAGAGACGACCGTGATTGGTAAGAGAGTTCATGTCGGTGGAGGTTGAATGAAATGTCGCATTTTTGCCATCTGAAAAATTGTGTTTGTAGTGCAAGATATCATTAGTTCCTTGAATTCAATTATTGTTGTCCAAATAAAGTGCATGAATAAATTGCGCTCTGTGTGTAAAGGCCTTTACAGTGCACAAAAAATCTGCTTGATGGAAGTTACTTTTATTACAGATCCAAATCCAAAAACGTTGAGATAGAAGATAAAATGCAAATTAAAACAGAAAACAGTGATTGGCAAACTGCCATTTACAGGTATTTAATAGAAATCAGCACAAAGAAGAGATATTTATTGTTTTACTTTGTCAGCTTTATTGATTTTTGTAAATATATGTTTAATTCCAAATTTAATGCCTGCATCAAACAGATTCCTAAAAAGTTTGTGGAATGATCAAAAACACCTGTTTTGGAACTTTCCACAAATAAATAGGTGAATAGGTAACAGATAATGCTGTCATGATAAAGTTGTTTACAAGCAAGGGTGGGTCAAGGTTTGCCACTTTGCGAAAAACTGCATGAACTTGTTAAAAACAATGCTTCTCAACACACAGTTGCAAGAAATGTAAGGATCTCACTATCTAATACATTATTAAAAGATTCAGAGCATCTAGAGAAATCTCTTAATGTAAAGAGCAAGACCGAAAACCAATACTGAATGCCCGTAACCTTCAATCCCTCGGATGGCACTGCATAAAAAACCGACATGCTTCTGTGATGAATATAACCACAAAGCCTTGGTTCATCGCTTTGTCTACAAATACAGCCTAACAACACCTTAGCAACTACCTGGGAAAACACAGTTAAGTTAAAAAGTTAAGATCTACTACACAAAGTGGAAACACTGCCAACCTCTCTGGGTACCGTTTACCTAAAATTCATTTTCATTTCATTGTTTTTTATTAACAGTGTTTACAAACTAAATCAGACTCTTTAATTTAAAAAATGTGAGGATAATTTGCTTGTCTGGGATAAGGACCCTGTAGGAGTGTATATGTGTGTGCGCATGTGCATGTGTGTGACAGTTAATGATGTTCACTTTTACTGTCTGAGTTGTTTCCTCTTAACGAGCAGATTAACTGAGGTTTTGAGACACACACACACACACACACACACACACAC
>JAILXH010108476.1:870-11398 GCA_023558415.1 Piaractus mesopotamicus
ATGGAGGCCGAAGGGTGGCGTCTCTGCTATTTGCAGGCGATGTTGTTCTTTTGGCTGGATCACACGGATGCCTCCAGTGCGCACTGGAGCAGTTTGCAGCTGAGTGTGAAGCGGCTGGTATGCGGATCAGCACCTCCAAGTCTAAGTCCATGGTCTTAGCCCGGAAAAGGATGGCATGCCCACTCCAGGTAGGGGGAAAGGACTTGCCCCAGGTGGAGGAGTTTAAGTATCTCTGGGGTCTTGTTCACGAGTGATGGGAAGAGGGATCGTGAGATCAACCGCAGGCTGGGATAGGCGGCAGCAGAAATGCAATCGCTGTACCGTAGTGGTGAAGAGGGAGCTGAGCCGTAAGGCGAAGCTCTCTGTTTACGGGTCGGTCTACATCCCGACCCTCACCTATGGTCATGATTTATGGGTAATGACCGAAAGAATGAGATCGCGAATACAAGCGGCGGAAATTAGTTTTCTTCGCAGGGTGGCGGGCTACACTCTATTTGATAGGGTGAGGAGCTCGGCCATCCGGGAGGAGCTCGGAGTAAAGCCGCTACTCCTCCGCATTGAGAGGAGCCAGCTGAGGTGGTTCGGGCATCTGATCCGGATGCCCCCTGGACGCCTCCCAGTGGGGGTGTACCAGGCACGGCCTACCGGAACAGGACCCCGGGGTCGTTCTAGGACGCGCTGGAGGGATTATATCTCCAGGTTGGCCTGGGAGCGGCTTGGGGTCCCCGAGAATGAGCTGGAGGAAGTTGCGGGGGACAGGGTCGTCTGGGAGTCTCTGCTCTCCCAACTGCTACCGCGACCCTAGCTGGACTAAGCGGTTAATGATGATGATGATGATGACATATTTCTGGTAAATATATGTTTTCTACTACATCTATTTTCCTGATGTTACACTTAATGGCTGTTTTGTCTACAGATTAAATAAATGAAGAGTGTTCTCTGAATTTTGCACAGTACTGTATTTTGTCTTGGGTCACCTGAGGCATTGCTTGGGTTGTTTTGATCTCTTGCTGCTCTACTTGTTCCACAGGCTCTTCTCCATCTTTTTCCTTTTCACATTTTTCCCTCTCTTCCTCCTCTTCATCATCCTCCTCCTCCTCCTCCTCCTCCTCATCTTCTGTTTGAGCTTCCTCTCCATTTGTCTCATCATCGCTGAGCTCTATGGTTCTGTGGCTATAATCCTGCAGAGGATCATTCAGGAAGAGAACGAACAAAAAGACATCAGAGCTTTTGTTTAAACAAGACACAAGTGAGAACATAATAAATGATTATGTGAAAAAGGAACAAGTGGAGGCAGGAGTTAAGACAAAGAGGAAACGGGTGAGAAAGGTAATGAGGAGTTATCACACACACAATACATGAGAAACAGTTATCTCTCTCCCTCATTCTCTCTCTCACACACACACACTTTCTTTCTTTCTTTCTCTCTCTCTCTCACACACACACACACACACACAACTGACACAAGGGTCTGAATTAACGGAATTAACTTGTCCACTAAGGGTGGGTAGATTACAGAATTCTCACCTGGCCAGTGCAAATGCAATCCATTCAGCCTCCTTATTAGAGCACAGCACTTCTGAACATTCAGGCCTAAAATTTTATGAATATTCTCATGGAAGACCACGAAAATATCAACCAACCTCTCACTGCACTCTCCTAATGCAACAGTACCTGGTGTCGATGGTTTGATTTTATATAAAACATTAATAAATCATGACATACTACCTATATAGTGAAATTCTAAGCAAATGATGTAACGATTAACTTGTAAGCTAAAAATCCAACCAAGCACAAACTAAACAAAAAGAGACAGAACATAAAGAGTAGGAAAAGTGTGAAAAAGAAACAATAAAAAGGAAGGAAAGAAGATTCTAGCAGTTTTGTTTAATAACAGTTCATAAGCAAAGCTTCAATACTGAGAAAAACAAAACAATCACAGAGGCAGCAAGGTAAAAAAAAAAAAAAAATGCATTTCAACTTATGAATGCCTAAGATGAACAATATGCTGGAGTCAATGGCAGTTTACTGATGTTACCCAAGCAAGGACAAGGCACAGTGAACGATTTTTTTCACTCTTTTATAAGTCCTAAGGCACTTCAAGCATGAAAAGCATGAAATAAAGGATGTTCAAAAAGTGAGCACATATAATGGAAGATGGTTTAGAACAAGCAGAAGTGAGGAAAAATGCCATTTGACAACAAGCAATGGACAAAGATGAGACAGAAGTACAGAAGTACAGTATAGCGCAAAGGTGCTTCACAGTTTACTGTATATCCATCCTGTACCTACTCACTTGCCATTTTATTAAGTACACCTGGGCAGGTTGAAGGGCTGCTGTCAAATTTTGCATAGCAACAGATGGGCTACAATCAGTTATTGTGAAATAAACAAAGTGTGCCTATACACTATGTGTACCTGATAAAATGGCCAATGTGTAGCTACAAGCTGTGTACCTACTAAACTGCCAACTCAATATATGTGATACTGTGAGAGTGGCATAGAGTGGGGCTGAGGTTGTAGACTTATTTCAAGTTGAGGTACTGAGGTAGAACATCGTCCCAAAACTGCCGAGGCTCCTGGGAGTCAGAGTCCGACTGGCTTCTCCTAGCTGAGCCCCGCTGAGGCCTGCTTGACTGCTTGGCCTTCTTGGTCTCTTGCTTTGATTTGGGTGCCTTTTTATTCCCTTTTCCTTTCTTTTTAGGTTCTTCTTCTTCTTCTTCATTTTCTCTTTTTGTTTCTTCTTCCTTTTCCTCTTCCTCTTCTCTTGCTTCTTCATCGTCTTGCTGTCTCTCGTCTTCTCCCTCCTCTTCATCTTGTTGGTCTTCTTCTTTTTCCTCCTCCTCATTTTCTGCTTCATCCTCTTCTTCCTCATGTTCTTCACCACTTTCCTCCTCCTTCTCTACTTCTTCAGCTCCTTGATCTGCCTCTTTCTCCTCCTCCTCATTCTCAGATTCATTATCTTCTTCTGCTTCCTCATCTTCTTCCTCTTCTGCTTCACTGTTTTCTTCCACTTCATCATCTTGTTCCTTCTCTGCTTCACTATCTTCTTCTGCTCCCTCATCTTCATTGTCTTCCTTCTCTGCTTCACTGTCTTCTTCTGCTCCCTCATCTTCATCATCTTGTTCATTCTCTGCTTCACTATGTTCGTCTGCTCCCTCATCTTCCTCTTCCTTCTCTGCTTCACTATCTTCTTCTGCTCCCTCATCGTCATCATCTTCCTTGTCTGCTTCACTGTCTTCTTCTGCTCCCTCATCGTCATCATCTTCCTTGTCTGATTCACTGTCTTCTTCTGCTCCCTCATCCTCATTGTCTCCCTTCTCTGCTTCACTGTCCTCTGCTCCCTCATCTTCATCTTCTTCCTTCTCTGCTTGACTATCATCTTCCTCTCCTTCTTCTTCCTCTTTTTCCTCCTCTGCTTCTTCCTCTTCATCTGCTTCACTGTCCTCATCTTCTTCTTCTCCACTCTCCTTCTCTTCATTTTTTCCAATCTCCTCCTCCTTCTCCTCTCTTTCATTTTCTCCACTCTCCTCCTCTCCTGCCCCACTCTCTTCCCCCTCACTTTCATTTCCACTCTCCATTTCATCCTCCTCTTCCTCATCTTCTGCCTTACTCTTCTCTTTCCCCTCTGACCCCTCCTGCTCTTCAGAAATACTATTTTCTTCTTCATCATCTTCTCCTTCTTCCTCTCCACTCTCAGTCTCCTTTCTGCTATCCTCCTCAGCTTCACTGTCATTTTCTGATTTGGCACTTTCCTGCTCATCTCCGCCCTCTTTTTCTTCTGATTCTTCTTCCTCTCCCTCCTCCTGCTCACTCCGGCTCCCGGCCTCTTCACCAGATTCTTTACTGCTCTCTTTTTCCTCAACCTTGCTCATTCTGCTTTCATCCTCTTCTTGCTCCTCATCCTCACTCTCTTTCTCTATTCTATTTATCTCACTCATTTCTTCTTCCTCTCCCTTCTCCACCACACTACTACTCCTTTCTTCATCAGACTCTGCCTCGCTCTCTGCTTGCTCTCTCTCGGTTTCACTTTCCTCCTCCTTTCCCTCTCCCTCGCTTTCCCCATTATTGCTTGACACTCTTGTAGTCGTGTCATTTCCTTCCTTATCACTTTCATTATTGTTTGTCAAATCACTCGTCTTACTCTCTTCCTCATCGTATTCCGCACTGCTGCTTTCCCCCCCTCCCTTTATCAATCCCTCACTTTCTGTCATCTCCCTACTCCCTTCCTCCACCTCCTCCACCTGTGATATCTGACCACTCTCATCTCCTGATTCCTCTCCTTCTCTCTCACTTCTGTCACTACTTTTCTCCTCCTCTGATAACTGGGCCTTGGTTCCAGACTGGAACTTAGGGGTCTCCTCACCTGAAGGTCCAGGTTCAGGCATTACGTTTATTGTAGCTGCTGTTCTTTTGCTTGGTCGCTCCTCTGCAGCTGAAGCGTCAGTGATGGATGAGGCATCTGAGAGAGTTTGTTCAGCAAGTGCGTTTGGCCTTGGCCTGCCTGATTTTGTTTGTGGTGCAGACTGTGAGGAGCTACTAGCTGTTGTTCGGGACAGGACTTGGCTAGTGGTCACCTCTCTCAGAAGTCGCACAGGACTCTCCGGTCTAACATCTTGAATAAACGAGGTTACCCCCGTATGAAGGTTTTGCCGCATGGTCTCTGATTGCAATTTTGATTCTGACTTTGTGCTCTTGGTTGCATTGGCTACTGATTCAGTGTCCATGGATTGTGCTTTGGTTGTCTTTTGTGTTTTCCGGTTTCCCTTAGAAAGCAAAAGGCTTGGGTCAGGTTTGGTCTTCTTAGTAGGATCCTGTGCTTGAATATGATGTTTGTTTCTAGTGCTGACATCCCCTGTCCTTACATCTCTTTTGTTATACTTTTTAGAACCTGGCTTTGAGTCAGACTCAGCAGTGTCTGGTGATTTGCTTTGCATAATTACTGGCTTACTTTTCACCTTTGATATCTTGCTTTTAGCCTCTACAGGTATGTGTTTTGGCTGTGTGATTTTAGCAGCAACCTCTCTAGGTATCTCTTTACCTGCTTGATCTTCTTTAGGCTTCTTCCTCACCAGGTTTTCTTTCTCCTCATAGTTTTTTTGCTGCCTTTTGGAGTCTGATTCCTGGTGAGTTTTGGATCCTGCTTTTCCTGAATCCCCTTGGCTTGCGAATTTAGCTTTTTCCCTTGGTTTAACAGCCTTAGTGTCGAAGTCTATCTCTGGACGATTCATTTCAACAGAATGAGGTTTAGTCGCAGGCTTGCTTAGGTCTTCTTGACTTGGCTGGGCTTTTTCTTTAGGCTGTTTAGTAGATTTACCTTTACCTCCAATCTCCATTAGTTGGCTTGGCCCTGCTGTGTGTACGGGTGTGCGAGGCAGAGACTTAGCTCTGCTAATATCAGCCAGGCTCATTGGCCGGGTCTCTTTCTTAGCTCTACTGCTCTCTGCTCTGAGCCTTGTGGGCCTGCTTTCCTTCAAAGCTATCAGTGCATTCTCCTTATCACTGCCCCAGCTCTGGGAGCTTTGATAGGAGCTTTTGGAAAGTGGAGAATCCCCAAGCAGTGACTTGCCACTAGGGCTTCTCAGTAATTCAGTGGGCAGGGCTTTATGCCTAGCAGAGCGAGCAGGGTGTTGTGCAGACTGTCCCACCTCCTTACCGTGCTTTTTCACAACCTTAACCTTCTTCTATCCAAGCCCCCGGAAGCAGAGGACAAAAAGAGGGAAAGCATTAGAGAGAGAGAAACGAATGAACATGCTGAGCAGGATGAATGAGTGCAGAATGAACTCAAAGCTGAAAAACAAATGAGAAAAAAGCGCAGTCAATGGCAAAGACAGAGCCATGCTAAGGGAGGAAATAACTGAAAATAAAATGACACCCTTGGGAAAAGTCTAGACAGTTAAATCACCAGTGTTAAATGGACACTTATGGATTTTAATTTACTCCTACGAAGTCTGGCCTGCTTCATTTTAAATCCAGTGCTGGGAAATTGACAAGGACAACAAAACATATTAATAGGTTCTGAAATGTATGAACCAATACGTCTGTATCTCATCATTAAGGCATTTATTAAGACATATAGCTAACGTTTAAGCCAGAAACCCTTCTGAAAATCAGTGGTGTTTAAAAAAAGGTTGTGTTTTAAATCACCTATCATTTAGTATAAATAATAATAATAATAATAATAAAAAAAAAAACTAAAACCATTTAGCTGAAGGTTACGTATTTAAATGATTCTCTTACTTAAACATCAGCAACTGTAAATCAGTCTGCTGCCTACCTTCTGAACAGGAGACAATGTAAGACTCTTCTCACCAGGATCCATCTTTATTACATGAGTCTGTCAGTAAAGAAAGAAATGTCAGCATAATCAATCAATATTTTTCTTTTCAGTCATTCCATGAATCTTGTACAACAGATAAATATCTGTACATTTGCAAACAACAAAATTTTTTAAATGTGGAAAATTACATAAGGAAATATGTAATATAAAATATCACAGTTTTAAGTCACTTAAGCACTCACTAAATTTAATAAGTCAGTAGTTTCTCCCAAATCCTGCACACTTTCACTGTCCTCACTGTTTTCAACAGCAGAACTTTTCCCATCAACTTCTTGCTCTTTCATCACCTTGCCTATCAAAATAAATACACAAAAGCACACAAAGCTGTCAAATACATCAATAATACTTCAGTACTGACACATCTAACACTTTCACCTGGTATGTGAAAAAAGCTATCAACCTCCAGAATTGTTGAAAAACTGTTTATTACCAGTGCTGTGGTGAAGGCCATTTCTCTGAAGGCCACTGGAGTCCCTCTTGCTGTGTAACTCCGTGGGGGGCAATCGTGGGGGCAAGGTCTGACTAGACACAGGTAGAGATGTACTGAGGTAACCTGAACTAAGAGGTGGAAGAGTCCGGAACATCATTCCAAACTGTTCTGGAGAACGCTCCTAAAAGCAAAAAACAGGAGATTTGACTTTTAATGTAAAATGTATCTTTAAAATGTTAAATGTAATGCTTATTTGAATTTGAATTTAATTTGAACATCTGCTGTAATGACTGCTTCTGTATATGAATGTGGTTCAAATCTAAATTCAAATGAGTCCCTGTTGTTTGCTGCTTAGGAGTACACAGTGTCTAAATGAACCCCTACTGACAGAGAATAATCACGTATAATTTCTGACTTTTGTTTTATAATGACACCCTGCGATGGACTGGCGACCTGTTCATGATGTTTCCTGCCTTCTGCCCAATGAATGATAAGTGGCTTAGATAATGTGTGTCTGTGTGTTTCATAATGACGTTTTACTTAACCATGTTTCTAGTAGGGGGTTTGTTAGTGTCATACATATGAGACCATGCTAACTGCTCTCCATTAACTAGTGTTAATTTACTGTTAACTGTGTTATAATTACAATTAACCATCTTTTTATCCATGCTAACATATTCCTTTAAGGTTCCAATACGGTGAATATTTAGCTAAGGAATGGTAATTAAGTGTTATTTCAGTAAAGCTTCAAAGGAGGCCGAGTTGACCCACCCTTTCTCTGCGTCTGACACGGGCTGAAAAGCTTCTATTGAGGTTGGTCTGAGTGACAGTCTCTCCAAGCAGTTCTGTGTAGGACTTCTCAAGATAGTCCTCAGTGATGTCGTCATCCTCTAGAGTCACGTCTTCTGACCCTTTGATCCGAGGTTTGGCCAACACCAGCATGTGACATCCACCACATGTAACCTATCGCAGATATAAACACACACATATTACAGATAACAAAAATATCCAGAAGCTTGATGCATAAAGCTGAAAATGCAAGATATAGAGATTATATTAATGAAACTTACAGACTCCACATTATACTTGAGGAATCGTGGACATAAAGTTGGTTTGAACTGGTTGGTGAAATTTTCCTCTCCTAGACCCAGCTTTCCATGACGGCCATCACCAAATGTGTACAGAAGGCCACTATCTGAAATGAGCACAACAGACTAAGAATATAGGAATTCTTTTCAAATGTATATTCCTTCAACTGAATACATTTTCAACAGTATTGCACAAAACTATATGGATAATATCCAAACACAGTCACTTGAAAAAAACAAAAAAAGGACGAAATAAACCATATATGGACCATTATACCAAACTAATTCAAACTGTAGTCTCACAATGTTTTAAAAACAATTTAAAAAATAATTTAAAAATAAAACAATTAAGTATTTAGACCTTAAATATTTTCAGGGATTATGTTATGACCTAGTTTAGCTCAAGGCATTAACTGAGATAGTAATATGCTAGAAATATACAAAATCATAATCACAATTTTTTTTTTTTTTTTTATTTCTTTTAAAGTGAAGTTAAGGTTTTAGGTCATAAGTTTAATTTTTAAATTTAATAATGCTGACCCACATTTTTATGTTACTGCTGAACACAAAGAGTTTTAGTCCACAGATAGTGTCTTATTTTAGCTACACCCTTGACTTTTAGAGCAGGAAGTGAGACTGCATCCCTGTCTCTCATGGCCAGATGGTGAACAGTTAGAACCCATTGTTTTAAGTAAATGTGTCCCAAAGTCTAAAACTCAGTGTGTAACCTTAAGAATTGTCACTAGTGAAACATATTTTCTCCAAATAAGCAAATTTTTGTTTGTGTTTTAATGAAACATTTTATGATTTTATGTGTGTACAACTGTTCAAAGCTGTGTCTCCTAGTCATGTACTGGCTATCGTTTTTGAGTTATGCTCAAAATTAGCTAAAAAAAAAACTATCGAATCAGTCACTACCAAAACGTTTCGTAAAGTTTCTGTTTCTGTACTGTTATGATGGTGCAATGTCGTTCAAAGCTAAAGGATTTTAGTCTAAAGTCCAAGTCAGTTAAAAGTCTGAAATGTGTTTTGACCTCTGACTTTGAGCCAATTTGGCAGAATTATCCATATAAATAATACAGAATGAATTCTAGGCAATAAATGAAGTCAAATAAATAAATTAAGCAAAGACGAACGAAATAAATTAAGCAACGATTAAATTAAGGCATAAATTAAAATGAAAAGCAAACCCAAAATAAAAATGATTTATTATGCTTTATTAAAGGTATGGATGCACAGTCAGAATCAGCCAACATTACTGATTTAAAAAAATCTGCCAATCACCCAATTTGTTGTTTTTATTTTGGCAGATCTGTGTTGCAACTTTATGACATATTAGGTGAGGCAGAAAAGTGCACTTGCATTGTATTTGAATGCCGCTTCTACACCTGTCCCAAAAAGACGTAGCATAATTATACATGACTCATTGTGCTCAATAACTAGTTGCCTTACTTTCAATGTAGCACTTTGATTCCTGTTATTTAAATAGGCAATTGATTTGAAATTGAACATTTTTAAATGAAAGTTAGACCCATTAAAAGGCAAATAATGTTGTTAATATTGCAAGTTTGGCTCACAGAAAGTGTTGGTAATGTGCTGATGTGTTTCAATTGATTATTTACTCCACAAAAATTAAAAGGCTAACAAAATCAGGCAATAAATTGGCCATTTGCAAGTTTGGCTGTAAGGAAATCAAAATTGAAATTGGCCATAAATTTTTTTTAATTAAAACATTTCTAATTAAAGCATTCTATTTATCTCTTTGGGAAAGTGCTCTACTGTGAAAGAAAGCAGCACAGTCGATAAGCAGACAAGCAGAGGGCTACATTCAATTCTACTGCACAGCCCATATGGTACCTGTAAGAACTGCGGTATGATTTTCTCCACATGCTATGTGTTTTACTCTCCCCTTGCGGAAGTGCTCCACCACTCTGGGCAAACGAGACTCGAAGATGAAGGTGCCATGACCTAGTTGGCCAAACTGACCCAGACCAAACGAATATAGATAATTCTCTGAGTCAGATAACACACACACACACACACACACACACACACACACACACACACACAAAGACACACACACAGATTAGGTAGGCAACAAATCCTTTCAGGTTAGATGGACACAACTATAAATGACATTATATAGACAGAGTGATGGGACGTGGTTACCCTTAACAACAGTTTGCCAATTCTGCTCAAAAGACAGTTATTGAAGCATGACCTCATACCAGTGAAAGCCACTGTGTGTCCTCCACCACAGGCCACCTGTAGCACCCTTTCAGAAATGCCCTCTACGTGCTGAGGCACTTTGTGATTGGGCAGCTGAGCTGGGGACAGTCCCAGCTTTCCACAGTCCCTCTCTCCAAACGTGAACAAGGCCCCATCCACTGGAACACACAACACAACTGCCACTTAGCAACATGGCTTCCAGTCCAGCATGACCAAAGCATTTCATCCGTTCAAGTTAATGAATGAAATTTTCAGTTCAAGCAATGCAGTCCTGGCCTTCAGTGGCTGATAAACGTCAAGCATTGTCAACCACTGAAGGCCAGGGAACAGACGTCAGCAGTAATGGATTGTGAGCTGGTAATGTCTATGGCCAAATGGAGCTGCTTCCCACTCTAGTTTTTTTGTAATGATATCTTTTTTTTTTTTTTTTTTTTTTTTACA
>JAILXH010108490.1:4027-14047 GCA_023558415.1 Piaractus mesopotamicus
TGGATTTACTCAACACAGTTACTGCTGAAATTAAAACTGAAAGACATAAACTGAGTTTATGTATTTCTTTTGTTCCTGAGGAAATTATGTAAATATTTGAATCAAGCAAATTAAATGCATTATTTTTTTTCAGTGCATTAATGTTATGTTAGGTCACAGCAGTTAGGCTGCCCACACTACAGGTCACTCATGAGTCTAAAGATAAAGCAGCCAGACAGCAGAGTATAAGATAATGTTATGACTGAACAGTTTTCGCCAGGTGACATGCTGACCTATGTTTAGCACAAACAAATTCCATACAGGACACACACACATACTTAGAAAAAGAATTAGTTAAAATGACAAATGATTATAGCTGAGTCACTTTGGATAGTTAATACATGTGTTACCTTAGTCTTAGACATAATTTAGAGTTGTACTGATTACTGACTATTACTGTAGTGTGATCAGACTCTTACAGCTGATTAGTTACCGCTGAGATGACAAATTTTTACCATTAGCGTGAGTAGGACAACTTTTCTCTGGTCACTGAATATTGATGATTGCTGACTGTAACACTTTGCATAACTAGGGTGGCCAAGCTTTAGGTATATTGGCACTGGCCACCTCCGGCCACCCCTTGGCTCGGCCCTTGACAGGGAGAAATAGTTCAGGCTAAACTGGCTGCTACACTCCCTGTATACTTTTTTTTAAATATAATGTCTTTTTTTCCAATCAATATACTTTGTGTTGATGTGGGAAAAGATATACATTTGAGCTGGGCAAAGTTTGTTTATTCATCTTTTGTTTACAAATATCTAAAATGAAACTTTAATGAACATAAGTAAAAAAAAAAAAAACACTTGCAATGAAAAGGTTTCATTAACTATGTTAATGATGAACTTTGAATATATTTATGCACTTTTTATGTCTCTTAAACTTGGAATGGACTCATAGAGCACTCTTCATGGAAAATGCACAGCTGCAGCGTTTAACACTTCCACATGGTGGCAGCAGTGATCTTTCAGCGTTACACTGCACATTCAAAGTTTGGGGACACCTCGGCTTCTATGTTTGATTTGCACTCTTGCTTCTCCGAAGTTGAAGAAAAGGTTTAGTGATCATAAGTGTTTTTCATTTTTATCCTAATCTTCCTGAGTATGAAGAACCAGAGTTTTGTCTAAATAAACTGATGAGTTGACAGTTTTCTTTCCCAAACTAGTATTAAAAGCACACGCTGAGGGGTCACTCACCTGCGCAATGAGGGTCTTCAGGGCCAGGAGTCGTCCCTGGCTTGCAGCGTCATGCAGTGGGGAGCGGTCAGCCCACGACCCTAAACAACAGCATGAACATGAGCTTAAAGGAATATTCAAATTCAAATTTTCAGATATTCCAAATCAGATTTACATTTTAAAGTTTGTCGGCTTGTTAAATGGTCCATGTTCTACAGATTTTCCCCCTGGGGTCAACTTGTAATGTTTGTGAAGTTTTATATACCAAAAACAGTCATAATTAATTTTCTTCATGATTATTTTTCAACTGAAAATGTGCTTAGTTGTACTTGGATGCCCTCCGGGCATGAAACTTTCTTTATAACCTCAATTTGCTAAACAGCTGTAGAACAAGGCTGAACAAGCAGATGTAATATATATTTTTTGCTATTGAAATAGTTTTGAAATGTCACCAATGTTTACATACTGTACCAAACTCAAATAAAAAAAAAGCAAAAAAAATTAAGTTGTCCATGACATTAGCCATTTAAATAATCTCTAATAGACCTAATTATATGGTTTCTGACCCTGTATGACACACTATTATCTATAAACATGGACTAAAGTATGTTGCACCACTAAAGCTGAAGTTGTATTGAAACTTGAATTTTGTCCACACTTTTGCTTAATATATATTAACTACTCCTTTAAATCTTACACACCTATTGGAATCATGATTTTAATGGGTGCTGCACTATGAAGTTCTCCACATCTGTATAATAAACATCTGATACACACCTGAATCAATATCCAGAATAACTGCGGACGCGTTCCAAACGTCATCATCATCATCGTCCCCTCCTTTCATGTGCCTTTTCTATAGAAAGAGAACTAGCGGTGCTTCAACCTAACACTATCACACTCTAAACTAACTGCCTGGCTCCACGTGAGATGAAACTAAGACTGGGCGATATGGCAAAAATATCACATCTCGATACTTGATGACATTATTACGATATGTGTCTTGAATATAAACTGAAATGCCAAAACAGCAGCGAAACATTTAAAGGGGAATTTCACAGAGTTTTGAAAATTTCTGCATAATTCAGGGTTTGAGATGTAAACAGAGTCATTCAGAGTGGTTTGGTGTGAAATGGTTGATTTACAGTGGTGGTCATAGGAACCAGGGGTTGCCATAACTACAACACAAATATAGACATTTTATTTACTATCAAAACCACTAGTGAACCTACACGTGTCTTCAGAGTTTTATATGGAATGTTGATGATGGTAAAATAGGAAAATCTGAAACAAGAAGGTTTTTTTCCTTCATAAATACATTTGTGTCCAAAATCTTCTCAAAACTATCCTAAAAAATCAATGCTTCAGTCATCAGGCAGCATATTCATAACCATTTCATGTAGTAACTTTCTGTGAGTGAGATTTTAGAGGTGGACATCTGGTTCCTATCACCACCACTGTGAACAATTCTGATTTCTGAATGAATTCTGAGTTAGTTATTCTATTACCAAGCATTTTGCTTTAAACCACTCTGAATTACTTATTAATTACATATTAATCACTTAATTATGCAGAGAATGATGGAAAATATGAAGAATTTCCCCTATAAAAAGCCTAAAAAGCTATTAGTACAAGATACATTTTTAAAATTCAACATTTGCAAAATTGGAAAGGATGAAAAATTAAATAATTGCTAAAAAATAACAATAAAATAAGGTGATGTGTTTAAAGGCTGACAACCAATCAGAAACTTGTTACTATGCACATTATGCAGTTACTACACACTGTTTATTGTTGTTGTTGTTGTTTACAGGCTCTCTGGAATTGGTCTAAATGTGTCTTTTTATGATCCATACAGGTGTTCGGAGTTCTAAAAGTGCTGAAAAACCCATCATAAACTCAGAAAAGAGTACTGTGATGAAATTTATCACAATACTGATAAAATATCATCATATCGCCCACCCCTAGATCAAACAACTGCTTTGTCCTACTTCCAGTCAAAGTAAAAACTAGATTCCAGAGCAGACCCAGCTTACAGATTCTCCTGCTGCGAATACAGTGCAAACCAACACCCGTCCCTGCGTCAGTGCTTGTCACATGAGCACACAAATGTCATGCACTAAAGCAGCGTCTATCAAGCATACGTGTCTAATTATTTCCTGCAGGAACGAAAAAAAGAGGCTCACTGCCTGCATACAAAAACGTCACACACGAACCTTGGCTGGTTAACCAACTCAGCAAGACTTCCACTTTGAAAGGAGAATGTTTTCTCTTTACATCATACTCTCGGGGCAGAAAAAAAAAGAAAAAAGAGTGTCTGATTCTGTCTGTTGCTTTTATCTGCGCCGCTCTACTTAAGTTGACGAGTTAAGAGCCAGCCTTCGTCTCTCCCGCGAGTCTGAAGCCCCTCTCTCCCTGATCTGCAGCTCACTGAAGTTGTCCTTGTTTACCCCAGAGCTCGTCTCATGCTGCTGTAACTAAAAGCCATAACCCCCCACCACCCCACCCACCCCCTCGCCACGCCGGCCACCCCATCCACCCCCTCGCCTTCAGCACCGCCAGCTCAGAGGGGCTTACACTTCTGACCTCACACGGATTCGATTCCATAACGAATCACCACAATTCAGTTTGACTGCAGTTCATCAGGAGATGATTCAAAGCATCGTGACATCTAGATTTCACGATTCAGTCGAATTTCATTGGTTAGAGAGTGATTCAGTGCATCATAAAATCTCAAATTTCATGATAATTTTGTTTGATTAAATTATGATTATTTACAAAATGATTCAATGCATCATGAAATCTGAAGGTCAGATACATCTTGTAGGTTAACATTCTTTTCTCTCTCTTTTTCGTTTTATTTTTGAAATGGCATCCTTTGCACTAAAACTTGCTTAGTAAATAGTATAAAGTATGTACAGAAAACTGGGATGGATGGACCAGTGGGACAGGGATGGATGGACCAGTGGGACGGCGAGGGATGGGGTGGGCAAGGGGGTTGTTTTTTGATTTCCTGCAGTTCTGTAATGTTGTGATAAAATGCTGCTTGATTAACAGGAAACAAATTTAAAAAATTGATCACAAAAAGAAAAAAAAAATGAAATGTGAAGGTCCGCCACATTTCGGTTCAATTTGATTATGATTCATTAAAGGGTGATTCAATGCATCATAAAATCTCAAATTTTATTACAATTCTATATGATTCAGTTATGATTATTTCTTTATTATGACTCAACGTATCACGAAATCTCACATTTCACCATGATTCAATTCAACTTGATTCTGATTCTTTAGGAAATTATTTGATAGATTGTGAGATCTCAAATTTGATTTTAAAAGCAAATTTGATTCAAAGCATTGTGAAATTACAATTTTTTTGTGATTCTTGCATAACGTATAAAGAAATCTCAAATGACACTTCAAAAGCGATTTAATTCTGATTTGATTCAGTGCATCATGAAGTTTCAAAAGTTGACCTTGATTTGGTTTGAATCTTTAGAAAATGATACAGTGCGATTTAATTATGGAATCTCATAAATGTCACTATGATTCAATTTAACGATCTTTTCAGGAATAAACGATTCAATGCATTTTAAAATCTCACGTTTCACTGCAATTCAGTTCTATTTGATGATGATTCTTTAGGAAGTGATTCAATCATCCGGGAACCTGATTATTTGATTATTTTGGTACGATTCAGATGTATTTTTTAAAGATACATTTAATAGCCAGAAAATTCTATTGTAGCCAAACAATAAACACATTTAATTGAATATTATTATAATTCATAACAACTGATTCTCAGTCTCCAGTACTGATGCAATAGCGGTTTTGACAAACTGCTGGTCCGCAGATGAGCCTGTTTGCTGTGTTGGGGGTGCAAAAGGGAGGAATCAGATGACATGGCCTCGTTTCTATTAATACTCCACTCTGTGCATTAGCCAGCGTTCTGTGCATTGGCAGAATCCCAGCATGCAAGACTGGACTGAGGTCATGTGATCTGAGCATGCTGTGGTGTCATAAATACCACACAGGACAGATGAGGGAGAATGCTGGTGAATGCAGGAGTGATGTAAAGCTAAGCAGACACTGTCCATCACAAATTTTGGATGTAATATAAAAGTATATGAAAGTAAGATGTCAATGTTTTAACATAAAACATAAAATAAAGAACATACACACTTTTCCTTTTGGTGCTTTGCACAGATGTTTAGATTTGATATATATTTCGAACGGATATTGGTTGATGTATTTATTGAACTCCAGAAGAGCGGAATGTTTAGGTGACTCTCAGAAAAATATCTGCATTTTTTAATTTGACTGCATTTGTAACCCATAAATAAATGATATATTTCTCTGTAACGTTAATCTAGATTTAGTCCTAATTTCTACATTTTATGAATGTTTATCGGCATTAGCAGATATATACATGGACAATATCAGATATCTATGGAGCCCTGCTAGGCACATCTCGTATAAATAAAAATAATGCATGGCCACAACTTACTAAGGTGTGGGAACAAGATCCTAATGTGTGGCCATGACTTAGAAAGATGTGGGAACAAGATCCTAATGCGTAGCCACGACTTAGTAAGGCACTGGAAGGAGATCCTAATTTGTGGCCACGACTTAATATGGGGTAGGAACAAGATAATAAACTCGTGGGAACGAGATCTTGTCTTGTTCAAACTGTGGTCAAGGCTTAATTATCTCATTCCCTTGCCTTACTAAGTCATGGCCACACATTAGGATCTCGTTCCCACGCCTTCAAAGTCATGGCCACAACTTAATTATCTCATTCCCATGCCTTACTAAGTAGTGGCCATGCATAATTTTTATTTATACAAGATGTCTTAGAATATCCATTTTGGTACATCCTTAGAAAACAATTATAGTTTTAAAAGAGAAGCACTGATGCTGATGCTGGTACATAAACATTTTGGTATCACTATGCATGTCTAGTTTTTTCTTTATTGAGTAAAAGACGATAGTATTTCATTTAAATAATAATACTTGAGTGAAGTACAAACCCTCCAAATTGACATTTAAAGCACTGACAGTGTAACAGTATACTTATAGTACACTCTTAAAAAGGTGTTTTTTAAAGGGGTCTTTAGGAAAGACAGTGGTCCTATATAGAATCATAAACACTCCAAGAACCATTGGCATAATTAAAAAAAATGATTAACAAATTATTAAACAAATAGATGCAGTAAGTTAATATGGGAGAACTTTTCGCCTCGATTTCTTTAAATGTTGGAGTTTTGCGTGTAAATTTGCAGACAGTCTTTTACAGAAAGAAGAGTCAGTATTGTTCCACTCAGCATTGATGGCTTCAAACATTGCTGAGCTAGTATGAGTTTAACATGAGACCAAATATTTTTTTCTATAGGGTTTAAACTTAAGTCTTCACTTAAGAACCCTTGAAGAACAATATAAGAGTGTATATTAACAGAAGTATTTTTCCTGTTCTTTACATACTTACAGTGAGGTCCAGAAGTCTAACAATACTGGTGAAAATGCTTCTATTTTGCATTCCTTTCTTATTTAATATGAAGTTTTTTTATTAGAATAACAGTCTATGTGAAAAGTACAATCTCTGTAGTTTTAACATGAATTTCAGAATTTCTTAGCATTTGGTGGTGTGTCCTCCTTTTGATTTAATGACAGCGTACAGTCCAGCTGCATAGACTCCACAAGTTTGTGTAAAAGTCAAATCCTCCTGAGAGTCGTCTGCTCATGAGCTTCACTGGAAGAGACCAGACTGAAAACAGTCTGACCTTTTAGTTTCCTTAAATTTGAGGAGTGAGCTAGAAATAGTGCAGAATCTTGAATGTTTGCTCTTCATTTTCTTTATCATAACTTTTTAAAATTCTAAACCTGTCTGTTTGAGATCAGTCAATGTGGAGCCCACTGTAACTAAATTATGGACTGGCTGTAAACAACATGTGACACATAACTGGACTAAAAAGAACTGACAGTGCAAGGAGGAGTTTCTATTTCCTTCAGTTCCAAATGCATGAATTGTTTTCCTCGTGTTTGTAACTCGCAGTGAAAGGGTAAACAAGGTAAACGCTCCAGACGCAGCCCCTCTGCGCTGGGCTGTGACGTGAGTGGTCTTTCTTACCGTGCCCTTGGCCGTAAAACTCGGCCGATATCCGGGCCGCTTCCCTGTGGTTCCCTTTGATGATGTAAAAATGTGTGAGCAGGTTGAGAGTGATCCTGATGAAGAGTTTGCAGCAGAACAGAGCGAGGATGGTGAAGTAAACATTGGACAGCTGAGCCGCAAATGGCCTGTACTCCTCTGTGCTCTCCGACATGGCTGAGTGTGAGGAGCTCCGGTCCACAATGGTGGGTTCTTCTGCTGGCTGACCAACAGTGCCTCCCAAGCGCAAGGGCAGTCACTGCGACCTCAGCACTAGAAGACATTAAAAACATAAATTATTGTGAAAAAACATTAATTATTGTAAGGGAATGAAACGTATGGAAAACAAAGCAATTCTACACTTTTATGCATTATTTATGAAATCTATAATGGCTGAAGGTGATATTTCTGTGGAGATTAGATATAGGATAATCCACTTGCATAAGGTGAAATTTAATGGAAAACACAGGAGCTTCCAAAACTGGAGTTTTGGAATTATTACAATTATTAAAAACTGATTAAAGACTACAGAGAAAATGAGACTCCTAACAACCACCTGGTAGACCTGGTTGACACCAAAACTGCCCCCATCAGATAAACAGCACTTAAAGCTTTCATCTTTGAGAGAGAGGAGAAAATCAAGCTGCTTCAACCTGAAAACATCCACAGGTGTTTCTGTCCATCCTTCCACTGTGAGAAGACGACTCAGCGCTGTGGGTTGAAAGGATGTCCCAAAAGTGCCCCCATCAGATAAACAGCACTTAAAGCTTTCATCTTTGAGAGAGAGGAGAAAATCAAGCTGCTTCAGATCTGATGGCCCCATCAGATAAACAGCACTTAAAGCTTTCATCTTTGAGAGAGAGGAGAAAATCAAGCTGCTTCAGATCTGAAAATCCATCAGATAAACAGCACTTAAAGCTTTCATCTCTGAGAGAGAGGAGAAAATCAAGCTGCTTCAGATCTGAAAACATCCATCAGATAAGCAGCACTTAAAGCTTTCATCTCTGAGAGAGAGGAGAAAATCAAGCTGCTTCAGATCTGAAAACACCTCTATCAGATAAACAGCACTTAAAGCTTTCATCTCTGAGAGGGAGGAGAAAATCAAGCTGCTTCAGATCTGAAAACATCCACAGGTGTTTCTGTCCATCCTCCTCACTGTGAGAAGACAACTGAGCGCTACGGGTCTGAAAGGATGTGTAGCTGTCAAGACGCCCTCACTGAGAAAAGGACTCAGCGCTATGGGTCTGAAAGGATGTGTAGCTGTCAAGAAGAACCTCACTGAGAAAAGGAGACAGACACATCAAACAAAGAACAGCCCTATGGGTCTGAAAGGATGTGTAGCTGCCAAGAAGCCTCACTGAGAAAAGGAGACGGACACATCAAACAAAGAAACTGAACAATGGACTGACCACCCCAGAGTCCAGACCTCAACATCACTGAATGTGTTTGGATTATTTCAGAAAATGATCAGCCAACTTCTAAGACTGAACTTTGGAGATGTGTCTGCAGATTTCTTTGAGAAACTGAAAGTGAGTCTCCTGAAAAGAATGGAAGCTGTAATAAAGGTAAAGAGTGACACAGTGAACACTCAAACAGCTGATATTACATTTAGTTCTGGATGATTCTGTGATATTTTCTGCTTTTTTACTGATACTGAAAAATTAATAAAAAAAATTAAATGAATGACTGGCCTTTTGCACAGTCATGTATATAAAACATTGAGTCTGTTTAACTTTAATTATGAATACATGCATTTATTTGTTTATTTGTCAATTTTTTTAATCTGCATAGCTGCGGAATTAAAAGTTAAATAATTTAGGCTTTGTTTTCCAAAGAAAACACTGTACAGTATCTGTATTTTCTTTACTGATGTATGTAATTGTTAGCCATCTAATTTAATTCTTTTTTTCATTTGCATGTATTTAATTGCTTTTCATATTGTTCTATAATTAATAGTCAAAAATAGAATAATAATCATTAGAGAAGTCTTACAGAAAGTCAGAAGGGGGCAGCACTGCATTACTGTGATAAGGTTAATCCAAGGATGCTGGGAACAGCATTTAGAAAGGTATAACGCCCCCAGCACTGGGCTGTGGAGCAGTGGAGCCAAGTTCTCTGGAGGGATGGAGCTCCATCCAATACCTTTGGGATGAGTTGGAGTGATCCAGAACTGACCATCCAACATCAGTGCCTGACCTCACCAATGCTCAATCAAATCCTCACAGCAATGTTCCAACATCTACTGTAAAGCCTTCCCAGAAGAGTAGAGGCTGTTACTGCAGCAAAGGGGGACAAACTCACTATTAATACCCTTCATATCAGAAGAAACACTGGAGTCTACAGACTTTTGGACATGTAGTGTAGACAGACAGACAGATTTTTTTTTTCTGCTAAACACATATTTCTGCTTTTTCTCCTTATGCTAAAAATAAATAACTTGTACTTAATGCCTGTTTTTGACTGGAAATTAAATAAAAAAAGGGGGTCTCTGACATTTGCACAGTACTGTATATATTTAGGTGTTTAATTATTAGCCCACTTATTTAACTATTTATTTACTTAAATGTGCCATTTCTGCAAATGACAGACAAACAGATAACCTACATAGATACATTACATATATAAAGAAACAGAGACTGACTTACAGACAGACAGACAGACAGA
>JAILXH010108563.1:1562-12391 GCA_023558415.1 Piaractus mesopotamicus
TACTACTGTAAAGGAATCTGAACCATTTCACACCAAACCACTCTGAATCACTCTGTTTATATCTCAACCACTGAATTATGTAGAAATTTTAGTGAAACATGGGTGGAATTCTAAACATTCAATCCATAACATGTTTAGTTTTGCAAATAAAAGAAGAGATATTTTTTTTAGGGTGTGAATAAAATGAAAAATTATTATTGTGTGAAAATAAAAATCAAATCAAAATCAACAGCAAAAAGTCAGAAGTGCATATTCAAACCTGTCTTCACAGAATTGTTTATTTAAATGTTTATTTCAGCCTTTTGATAAAACTGTAGCACCCAGCAGTTTTGGCAAATAACCAGTTTTAAATTATGCTAACACTTCTTATGAAACCTGCCTTCACAGTGGTTTATAAATGTATTCTTAAGGCATTACACAACATGCACAATACCATATAACGCCTGGCATAAGCCTGTATAATTGCTTATAATAAGTTATTATTAAACGTGTAACACTTTATAAAACAAGGCTATTCAACTTTATAACGTCAGGCTTCATTATGCATTATAATATTTGCTCATAAGGACACTGTAAACATAAATGGTGTAACATTGTAACACTATAACAAGGTTTTGGTTTCTAATTTGTGATATGCACTTGAGCATTTTTAAAAATATTATTTGAAAAAATTAATATAGAGTATTCTGTTTTTAGCTAACTGGTAAGTGAACATATATTACAATGCACCTGACATTGTTACGCATGCAGTTACACCTACATAAGAGCACATATACAAGCTTATGCCAGGTATTATAAGGTGTGTGCAATGTAATTCCTTATAAATGCATTTATAAACCATTATGAATACAGGATCCATAGGAAGTGTTACCCAAATAATATTTATTCTGCCAAGGCCACATAAGGATTTATTCAAAGCATTTATCACCCATGTGAAAAAATAATTGCCCACCTAAACCTAATAACTGGTCATGCCGCTCTTTTCAGTAACAACTGCAGTCATATAATAGAGATAAGTTGCGATGAGTCTTTTCACTGTGGAGGACTTTTGGCCCACTCTTCTTTGCAGGATTGTTTGTATTGGAGTACACTGTGGGGGGTTTGAGCATGAACTGCCTGTTTGAGGTTTTGCCGCCACATCTCAACGGGATTCAAGTCACCCCAAAACCTTCATTTTGTGTCCTTTGAGCCATTCAGAGGACTTGCTTATGTGCAAAGGTCTTGGGGGTCATCTAGATGTTGTTGGCAAATGCGAGATGAGCCTTTATGTTCTTTTTGGTCAGCAGTTGTTTGCACCTTGCAACTCTCCCATTGATGCCGTTTTCTCCCAGTGTCTTTCTTATTGTGGAGTCATGTACATTGACTTTAACTGAGGCAGTCGAGGCCTGCAGTTCCTTAAAAGTTTATCTGCGCTCTTTTGTGACCTCCTGGATAAGCAGTCGATGCACTCTTGGTGAAATTTTGGTAGGCCGGCCTCTCCTGAGATGATTTGTGGATAATGGTTCTCACTGTGATTCACTAGAGTCTCAGAGCCTTAGCAATGGCTTTGTAACCCTTCCAGACTGGTAGATTTCAATGACTTTGTTTCTGTATTTCAATCTCTTTAGAAAGTGGCATCATGTGCTGCTTTGTGAGATCTTTTAGCCTGCTCCAAACTGCCAGACAGGTTCTATTTAAGTGATGTTTAGATTCAACAGGTCTGGCAGTAATCATGCCTGGGTGTGACAAGTGAAACTGAACCCAATGGTCGGTTGAATTTGGTTAACTGGCTGATTTAGTAGCTAAGGAGACAATTACTTTTTCACATAGGGCTGAATAGAGTTGAATGAGGTTGAACGCAATGTGATTTTGTGATTTGTCCATTGTTGCCTCAGCATTGCAGGAAGATGTCGCTAAGCTGACAGCAAAGCTGTCTTGTAACACCATCCACTCTTCTTCACAGTCTAGTTTGATGAGTCATTGTTGGAAAAAAAACACTTCGTATCTCCAAAAAAAGTGACTTTACAGGAAAAGGAAAAAAAAACTTCTTATCTTTCAATGTCAGTCAATGTAACAAGATTTTATTTCACTTTTGGACCATTTCTGATGGTCTGTTCCTCATGAAATTGTGTCAAGATGTAAAGAGCAGCTGGCATATTCAAATTATGTTAAAAACAATAATGACAGTGATGAAAAGTTTTGTTATGAGAGTGAAAATATGAAATATCATCAGCTTTTTATTGCAATAGATCAGTGCTGCCCAACTCATGGCTGCAGCCAATATTGGTCTGTGAAGACGTTGGAATTGGCAAACCTATATATTATCTTTCCCCCTCACCCAGTGAGAGAATATATTTTAATACTGTTAATAAATGTTTAATATAATAATCTTTGACGCTAATTCTGCTTGCATGGTCCACTGAGTATACTGATAAAGTAAGAGCCCGTTTTTTTGTGTAAGCTGAGAAGCTAACAACTTATATGTTCTTAACTGGAACTAGGCTGCTCAGCTAGCTAACAAGCTAAAAGATAGCCTGCATGCAAAACAACTCCAACATTAATATCGCAGGCTTGAATTAAAGTACATACAACATGATTCACTGTATAACTGCAGGGTAAAGGTCTGAAAAAAATGTCACTTGACTGCATTACACGCTTCAAATGTTCGTGTTTCGGTCAGAAGTCACGTCAAACCCAGGCTAAGTCTAACAGCTCCGTACTCCCTAAATAGTGTGCTAGCTATGAAAGTTTAGAAATTCTAGCCTCTACAGCCAAATAGTGCATCATTTATCGAGTGTGGTTGTGTCAAATGACTATTTCTTAGCTATATTATTCGTTGCTGAGGTGCAGGATCCAGTTTTTAAATTCCTATGTAGTGCACTACGGAGGGAGCAGGGAGCCATTTGAGATTCAGGCCCAGAACAAGAAGAGGGGTGCTGCTGGATTGATGCTAAATAAGACTCGCGGTAACAATTTGGTGACCAAAAAAAGTACTTGTACAGTGAAAGGTTTTGCATTAAACAGTGCTGTGTTGTCATTTGTTCACTATTGTATGAAAAAAAGTTTAAAAATACATGAAATGACCATAGTATACAGCAATGGACGACCTAACGTTCTCCTCATTCAGTGGCCCATGGTTGCTTGGTAACGATACCATACTCTAAAGGAACGACATTTCTTGGCAGAATACTTGTTTATGTCAATTATTATTAATAGTAACATAATATGCTCTGAAACATTCTATCATATTCTATGTTTGCCACTGTTTTATGCACTCCGGCTTTGCGTCGTGCCTAACAACACCCTTCCCTGTGATAAAATCTCAGCAACATATGGCCTCTTGTGGCTTATTGTTGGGCATCTCTGTAATGGAACAAGTAATGCAGTCCTCTACTGTTGATATGTTTAGCTGTACTGTTGTACTATCTAACAGTAGATCGTGTTCACAGACCATGGACACTTTTGTCCTTAATCTCAAGAATGCAAGAATGCCTGGGCCGAGGATACGTTAGTTATAAGTGGAGCATGAAGGGGAGCAACTTATGGTGTAACTAGATCATTATAATTCTGTAATTACATTTGAATAGTACAGCCAGAAAAAAAAAAAAGTCAGAAATCTTGAGTTTTCAAGGGTTAAAATTTCTCTCCATGTTTCTCATTTTTGGTAAATCTTTCGATTTACGAAACTGTTTTGTAGCATTCATACATCACTCATGTTTACTACATTTCCAAGCACCCAACAGACTCAGCTCATTGTTTATTTATGAGGCATTGTACTTAAATGATGCAAAATTTATGGCACGTTTTTTTTACAGTTTTGCTGACTCACATTTGGAATACTCAAGCCACTTACCTGCTGTAATAAACCAAACACATTGCATCAAAGTTGAATTCCCGCTCCAACTCAATTCTGCCTTCAATTTAATACAGGCCAAACAGGAATTCACTGATAACTGCTTTCTGTTTTAATCAGCATTTCACACACTGTCCCAGCACTTTTGGAATTGGGTTTGTACTTGTATCCTAACTGCACCATCTAGTGTGGCCCAGAGGAGGACAGATGCCACTTTTGAATTTTGGTTCTTGATTCTTGATTTCTCTGAAGATTTCTTCTTCATGGTCTTAGGACGTTTTTCCTAACAATGGGTCTTGATCTCCGATACCTTCCTAAGTTTTTCTTAAATGTGCTCCTGAGAAAAGCCTTAAGAAAAAGTCTAGGGCTCTCTCTGCCACTGAAAGCCTGGTGGGACACAATAAACTGTAGGGGCAGCAACCAACTCGCCAATGAAACTACACACGAAACTGATCCCAACACAAACGCACTCCATCAGTGATGTCACATATTCCCAAATGAAATGAAATGTAATGTGGTTCAGGAGTTGGTGGAAGTGGAGACAGGAAAAGGAGTGATATGATAACGACAGTAGATCTCACAAAACCTGGTTATACAGCATTGCATTACAAATCCAAAGTTACCTAACAGTAAACAATCATTGTGGTCTGCAACTACATATGCAAAGCAACATTTCAGAGCAGGGAAACAACCTTTTTTGGTCATTAGGAATAACACACCCAGTAATAATGCAGAATGACTCATCGGTGATGGTCACTGCTCGAAACGAAAAAAATGTACGATGGTCTTTTCTCTGGGCAAACTTGTCCAAAACTTTTCTCTCAAAGTCCATCATTACATGAATGAATTCCAGTGACAGCAGAGCAAAGGCAGGCAAGGAAAGCATGAGGGTGTTTTAGTTACACTCACAGTTAGCCATGTTTTTCTCTTGAACCACTCTGGAGTGAAGGAGCAGTTTTTGTCCTTTCCAGACTGGATGATGTTGAAATCCTCTGGCTGATGTGTGCCAAACGTTAAATCTCTAGTTTCCGCTCTAATGGCTGGTACCAAATTTAACTTTAAATACATTTTTGACTTGACTCCTTATATTGCCTTGCTATTAGGAGTGGCTACAGCAACCGATGAGGAACAATGACTAGCTGCGTAGCAACGTCCACACCGTTAACGACGTTACTAAATGTCTGGACGTATGTAAATTTATTATTTTTTATTGGCTGCTCTCAGCATGGGGCCAACATGATCGGGCCCCACAGCTGGTTACTGAAAGCATGTTGAGCATGCGCAGAGTGTTTTTAACTGCTGACTTGATTAGACGAGCGCTGACGGGCCCCACGCTCACCAAACAAAGACTGCTAGGAGAAATAGGTAGCCTACTGGCATTTACACCACAACATATTTGGGATGTATCGGACAGCGCTACCATTGTCATGTGTAATAAATGCGCAACAATGTCAGTTACGAAGAAAAATTATATGTATATTAGTTGTCATGCTGAATTATTGATCATGTTGTGCACTGCACCACTGCGACATCTGGTGGGGCCAAACTGACCTAACATAATAAATGCAATATTTTGTTTTCGTCATGATTGTGACGTTCACTGTGCAAAAGTCTCTGGCAGCCAAGAGAATTGTTACAAAATATATTTATGTGGGCAGTAAGTAAGTTTTTGCCACTGAAAACTCTATAAAGCATCTATAAAGCAAAAGCTGTTGCACAAGTGGAACTGAATTGAACTGAATTTCACTCTCATAACTGCTGCAGATATGGAATAATTCATAACACTTATTATTTAAATCAAGGTAGAAACCAAATAATTCATAGCAGTTCTTAAATAAATTGATAGATACTACCTAACTAATAAATCATAGCAGATACTGAATAAATCATAATAGACACTGACTAATTTATAGTAGTTACTGAATAATACATCTTAACGTTAATATCTGTAAGCCTAGTAATAAGCCCAGTGTTTAAGAGGAAAACACGTTTTCCCCAAATTTTGAAAAATAAATAAAAATCATTTCAAAGTGTCCCATATATCATAACATAACTCACACATTTCCATGCGTGGGGAGAAGGTTGGGATTAAACGCGTTAAGGTTTTAAAGTGTGCAGCAGTTTGTGTGTGATAGCTTTGTGCAGAGCTGGAGCTGAACTGCCTGATTACTGAGAGACGCTGTAAACTCCACACTTTAATGCTGTGATATGTAGCATCACTCGTATGAATCTCCTCTCGTTTGCTATAAATACGAGCATGGAGCAGCTGTTACTTGGTCTAAGCTGATTAATTGGAACTGAGGTGACACTGTGGTAGTGTTGTTTAGTGTAGCTCTGTGTTCATGTGTTTGGCCACAAATCATTTAGAAAGTATGTTGATTATCAACAGGATTAGGAAAGTATTTTAGGGTCAATATGCTACTTTCTTCTTATTTTTTCCCCTTGAGGTCCATTTATGATGTTTGTGTGGTTTGAACCCTTTAAAATCCCAGGCTTATTACATACTAAGGCTTATCATTCAACAACTACAGGGACTACAACGCAAACCGGCTGAGCTGTTCCTAGGTTAGGGGTTGGCAACCCAGATGTTAAGAAGAGCCATTTTGTCCTTTTAACAAAAATCAAACCACCATGGGAGCCACAACATTTTATGTCCATTTTACCATCTTGTCTCAGTATGTGCTAATGTCTTAGTATGAGACTAAAGCATATATTATAAACAACAACGGAGACTTACTTTGCTCTGCTTTAAGCTTTAGCTCAGCTGTAGTCACTTTTCTCGCATCTCCAGCAGGAGACTTTTCCTCAAAAGTAGAACAGTTTCTCCTAAAATGTCTCATTCAACTTTTACAAGGCTGAAGTCAGCTTCTCATTTACCAGCCTCTTAATGGAATTTTCCCGTTCCACCTTAAATGGTGCCTGAGGTGCCAGAACGTAACTGCAGCACCATTTAAGGTGGAATGGGACAATTCGTCTGTTTCTCTGGCGACTGAGAAACTGAATTCAGCCTCATGACTTTTTAGTGTTTGACAGTTTCTCAGTGCAGATTAAATGTATCAGGAAACAAGCTGAGTGCTTATAAATACGAATAAGTCCATTTGTCTTTGAATTATCGGTGTTCATCTTGAATCTTTCTCTGTGCCATTATCTTAGCTACTAGCTGGGCTAGATTGCTGTCTGCATTGCTATGGTGACCAGCAGGCTGCACGCCAACCATCAGGGTTAAAGGTTGGTGAGTTATTAGATATAGACTACATTAACTCCAGTGTTTAAGACCATTTATTGTTACGTCTGTGTTCGAACGATCAGCAGAGCTTTATTTCACAAAAGAGGATTGTTTTTACCTGAAAAACTAATTCTGCTGCATGCATCTCCAGAGCCACATGTTGCCGACCACTATTTTAGGTTATAGAAGGGTCTAATAAAACTTTGGGCACACCAGTGGGCTCTGGTCATGTAAGGGCTTAAAAAGCAACATATATGCATACTAATGTAAATAAGTAGGTTTTTTTGTGACATCATAGAAATAATGTATTCAAAGGGGCTGTTTTTGGAGCCTAGTTTGCATACATGGTGTGAATGGGCGGGGTTACACTACTGCAGGCTGAATATGCAGATGTATGTAATTGTGTTGGTTTTTGTGACATCACAGAAACAGCTCATTCAAACAGAGCTTAGTTGTTATATATTGTGTGAATGGGCGGGGCTACTGCATGAATGGTTGGGTAAACTACTGTAGGCTGAATCAGTGGATGTATGTAAATGTGTTGGTTTTTTTGATATCACATTAACAGTGAGTTTAAAATGGGCTGTTTTTGCTGCTAAGTTTTTACATGCTGGTTGGATGGGCGGGGCTAAAGTGCTGTAGGCCGAATATGCATATTAATATGAATTAGTAGGTTTTTGTGACATTACAGAAATAGTGAATTCAAAGGGGCTGTATTTGGAGCCTAATTTGAATATATTGCTTTAAATGGGCGGGTTAAACTACTGTAGACTGATTATGCGGATGAATGTAATTGTGTTGGTATTTGTGACATCACAGTAACAATTCATTCAAACAGAGCTTAGTTTTCAGATATGGTGTCAATGAGTGGGGCTACTGTGTAAATTGGCAGAGCTTAACTGCTGTAGGTTTAAGGGTGTATATATGTATTTTTGCAACATCACAGAAACAGTAAATTCAAACGGGCTGTTTTGCAGCTTGGTATCTATTTTATGAATGGGCAGAGCTAAACTGCAGTAGGCTAAATTAGCGGATGTATGCAAATGAATTTTTGATGACATCAAAAAAATATAAATTCGGAAAGAACAGATTTTGTAGTTTAGTTTCCATATATTATTTTGAATGGGTGGGGCTGAACTGCAGTTGGCTGAATATGTGAGATTTGGTTTTTGTGACATCACACTAACAGTGAATTAAAAAAAAGGGACTTTTTTGCTGCTTGGTTTGTTATGCTGGTTGGATGGGTGGGGCTAAACTGCTGTATATATTGTGCTGTAAACTGCTTTATATATTGTGCGAATGGGCGGGGCTACTGTGTGAATAGGCGAAGCCAAACTGCTGTAGGTTTAAGGGTGTATTTGTGTAAATGTAATTTTTTTTGTAACATCACAGAAACAGTGAATTTAAACTGCAGTAAGCTGAATTATTGGATGCATGTAAATTAATTAATCTTGATGACATCACAAAAATATCAATTCAAAATGGACAGTTTTTGTAGGTTAGTTTTCATATATTGTTTTTAAATGGGCGGGGCTAAACTACTGTTGTCTGAATATGCAAATGTGTGTGTGATTGTTTTGGTTTTTGTGACAGCGCAGAAACAGTGAATTCAAATTGGGCTGTTTTTGGTGCATAGTTTCTATGCTATGGTTGGATGGGCGGGGCTAAAGTGCTGCAGTTTGAACATGCGTATCAATGTAAATCTGTAAAATTTTGTGACATCACAGCAATAGTGTACATTTAAAGGGGCTGTTTTTGGAGCCTAGTTTAAATATATTGCATATAAACTACTCTAGGCTGATTATGCGGATGTATGTAATTGTGTTGGCTTTTGTGACATCACAAAAACAGTTCATTCAAACAGAACTTAGTTTTTACATATTGTGTGAATGGGCGGGGCTAAACTTCTGTAGGTTTAAGGGTGTATATATGTAAATGTATTGTTCTTTTGCGACATCACAGGAATAGTGAATTTAAAATGGGCTGTTTTTTTCAGCTTGGTATATGTATTTTGTGAGTGGGCGGGGCTAAACTGCAGTAGGCTGAATTGGCAGATGTATGTAAATGAATTGATCTTGGTGACATCAAAAAAACATACATTCAATGTTTTGAATGGGCGGGGCTAAACTACTGTAGGCTGAATATGCGTATGTGTGTAATTGTGTTGGTTTTTGTGACATCACAGTAAGAGTGACTTCAAAATGGGCTGTTTTTGGTGCTTAGTTAGGTTTTTGTGACATCATAGAAATAGTGTATTCAAAGGGGCTGTTTTTGAAGCCTAGCCTGCACACATGGTGTGAATGGGCGGGGTTAAACTACTGCGGGCTGAATATGCAGATGTATGTAATTGTGTTGTTTTTTTGTGACATCACAGACGCAGTTCATTCAAACAGAGCTTAGATGTTATATATTGTGTGAATGGGCGGGGCTACTGCATGAATGGTTGGGGCTAAACTACTGTAGGCTGAATCGGCAGATGTGTGTAAATATGTTGGTTTTTGTGACATCACAGAAACAGTGAATTCAAAACGAGTGGATGCATATAAATGTGTTAGTGTGTTTTGTGAAGTCACAATAACAAAGAATTCAAAGTGGGCTCTGTTTGCAGCTTAGTTTCAACATATTGACCAGGTAGTAAATGATACATTTTCAAACTTCATTAATGTCTACATACTATATTTTATTTAAAAAAAAAAAAAAGTGAGACAAATTTATTTTTTTTAAGCTCAAATAAAAAGAGAAAATGGATCATGTTCAATAATTCAAAAGCATTAGCGAGAATTAGACATTAAAGAAAAACTCAGTTTCAAAAGTCACAGTGAGGTAAGGTCAGAACCAGGTGTTCCTCTTTTTCATCTTCTCCTTCTAATGATGTAATATTAAATGATAGATGTCTCCTCGGTTAGTAATATCCTCTTGAGTTATGGCCTACGTGCCTCATCTGAAGCTGTGTCACTCAAGCCCTCCCGTAATCTAAAGAGCTGAAAGACGACTCAGAAACGGCAAATTAATTTGCCGAGCGGAACTGGTATCGGAACGTATGAATTATTCCCCCAGTAGCGCGTTTTACCCTCATTACGACACGAGGACGATTGTAATCTGAAGCAGAAGCCTCAGACCCGGCAGAGGGGGAGCGAGCACGAACGGGAGAGGAGGAGAGAGAGAGAGAGACAAAGAGACACTCAGACTCAGAGAAAGTGGAGGAGAAACAGTTCCGCATCACTGCTGCTTCTGCCACCGATAGCAGACGTGACATCTCTACGCCACACTTTCAAACCCTTCCCCTCCCTCCAGCCGCCACACTTAGAACTTCCACTACAAAAAGCTCTTTGTGTCAACAGAAGACGTCGAGTCATGTTGGGGAAGGCGTGCAGTAGTAGTGAAGCGGGATCTCTCTCTTTTGGGCGTGAGGCTGCCTCGGTGACAGGCCCAAAAGACCTAACCGAAGCTTTTAGTGATGATAGCTAGGCTACGCGTGAGAAGATTGCGATTTATATGCATCCATAAGTACAGCATACGTTGAGATTAAGCACATTGTGCATGAGGGTGTGCAGCTCCTCATTTATTTATCAAGGCTAAAAAGGAATAATATACTCTGACGAAGGGCCAACAGAAGGAAATTAAAAGGCCTACATGCTACATTTTTTTTTAAGGTCAACTTGTAACATTTGTGTGACTTTATGAAACAAAAACAAGGCAAGTTTATTTACGCTGATCAGGCATAACATTATGACCACCTCCTTGTTTCTACGCTCATTGTCCATTTTATCA
>JAILXH010108590.1:9466-22174 GCA_023558415.1 Piaractus mesopotamicus
ATTACAAAATATAAATAATCTTTTTCTCCATTTTAAATGTAATCAAAAGTTGTAAACATAGTCTCAGAGTAGCCTACTGCTGTGTAAGTCAATTACAGTGCAATATGTTCAGTGCACACAGATCACTTCCATATTTACATATAGTTGCCTTTTGGCAATAAATTAATTTTACCATTTTAGAAAAAAATCAGATCTACATTGGTTTTAATGATACAGTTAAAAGTTAACCTACTCTAGATAGTATTTCTGTTTTTTTCTTGAAAGCATTTTGCCTAAACATTAAACAATTAGCCAACTTCATTTTCAAAAAGGTTCTATACACCATATATAGCAAATTCACCATCGAGCTGAAGAACCCTTTCACAATGCAAAGAACCCTTTAATCATGCAGTGGGATCTTTGAGTGTTCATGCTTCTATATAGAGCCATTTTCTTTACTAAAGAACCCTGGAAGAACCATCATTTTTAAATGTGTAGACTCTGCAAGCAGTCAGCTTCATTTTCAAAAAGGTTCTATCTAGAACTATATATAGCACATTCGCCAACGAGCTGAAAAAACGCTTTCACGATGCAAAGAACCCTTTAATCATGCAAACGGTTCTTTGAGTGTTCATGGTTCTATATGGAACCGTTTTCTTTATTAAAGAACCCTTGGAGAACCATCATTTTTAAATGTGTAGACTCTGCAAGCAGTCAGCTTCATTTTCAAAAAGGTTCTATCTAGAACTATATATAGCACATTCGCCAACGAGCTGAAAAAACGCTTTCACAATGCAAAGAACCCTTTAATCATGCAAACGGTTCTTTGAGTATTCATGGTTCTATATGGAACCGTTTTCTTTATTAAAGAACCCTTGGAGAACCATCGATTTTAAGTGTGTAGACTCTGCAAGCAGTCAACTTCATTTTCAAAAAGGTTCTATATAAAACCATCGACAGCACATTCTCAATCAATCTGAAGAACCCTTTCACGATGCAAAGAACCCTTTAACCATCCTGAGTGCTTATGGTCCTATATAGAACTATTTTCTTTATTAAAGAACCCTTGAAGAACCACCTTTTTTAAAGTGTGTGGACTCTGCCAGCAGGCAGATCTCAGCGTTGGTGACCACTGCATTAGAAAAGCACGCTTGGTTCTCTAAAGAACCTTTCAGTGGATGGTTCTTCCCGTGCTCATCTTTGTAAATAAGACGTGAGTGTGATGAAAATGTAATGGTTGTCAACAAGCTATTAAAACTCATAGAACCATTTAGGAACCATCGTTTTTTAGGAGCGTGAATCCATTTTCCACTAAACAGCCAAATTTGCAGTGATGAGACGCCTTTGAAGAATATGAATGCGGTGTCATTTCAAAAGGCGCGAAGTCGCCCAGAAGCCGATTGTTTGTACTCTAGTTCCTTTGTTTGGACATGCTGCCCTTGAACAAGTAAGGTGGAGCGTTTTCAAATGCAGATCATGTTCAGCTTTTCAGACGAGGAGCCACATGACACAACAAAGGTCTATGAAAATATTTAGCAATGTCCCTCGAGAGGAAGAGAGCAAGAATTGATTCTGAAAGGGTCGTGGCGGCAGTCAAAAGGTGCATTAATATTCATGGGACGGAGAAACACAGGGAGAGCGGGTTGAGAGGGATGTTTGAAAGAGCACGGCAGTGGAAAAAACGAATGGAGTTGTAACTGTGAAGCTGATGGAGAAAGAGTTCAAAAGAACTGTAAACAGGAATCAAATCGCCAACCGCCCTAAAAAACTAACAAGGAGGAGCGTGTGAGGATAAGACGTCTAAAGCCAGCATCGTGCTCACTCTTATAACAGATCACTGCATATTAATGATGGGTAAGTAACCCATTCTGTCTAAAAAATCTGAGGAGATTTTGAAGTTGATCCAGACATTCTATAATAAAATGTTTCTAAAAATGTGCGGGACTGTCATGATCTCATAAATATTCATGAGTTCCTTCATGCTCCTTCAAGTCATGGATTTTTTTTTTTTTTTTTTACTTTCAGATTTCCTGCTGTTTTTTTGTGTTCAAATAAAGGTCATTTCTAAGGTCACATCTAGCACTTGAAAACAAGGCGGGGGAAAACAGGATCGTCTATTTCTGTCTCATTTTGCCAGCAACCTGTCTAATATCTGACACTTATCTTCTGTGCAGAGACCATTAATGGATTTCTCTTCAGAACAACAATGAAAAACGAAGAAAGGGGGCTCAAACTCCGGGCCCGGGGGGGACAGCGCAGTGTGGTGATTTCCCTGCTCAAACACACCTGTTTCAACATATCGGTTCATTTCCAGGTCTGAACGAGGAAATTAGCAAACTTTCAGGCCCCTAAACAGGAGGGAGGCCAAAGGAACCGTGCAGAACGTTTATATTCTCACTACAGTAATGCTCCATGAAAAAGGAGATTACAGTTCCCCATCACATAGGACTGAAGATTTGAATATGCAATGAATTCGTCTTCAAGAACTTTCATAAAGGTTTTTTAATTTGAAGGTCACTGTGCAGCATCACTATGCATAAGATAAGAGTAATATTAGGCCTTATCTTCCAAAGTTAACTGAAAAACTAGAAAGCTGCACTTCTTAAAGACAATGCAGAGTGATTGTGCAGCTTAAGCAGCTCCCCAGTATTGCTAGGATGTTGATTTACAGTTGCTATGGTATTTCTGTTTGCTACGTTTTTGCTGTGTTGTGATATGGTATTTCTTGTGGTTGCTAGGGGTTGCGATGGAATCTCTGGTGGTTGCTAGGGGATTGCTAGGGGGCTGCTATGGTGTTCTAGGTGGCTGTTATGTTACATGGCTAGGCTGTTGCTAGGGTATTGCTACATGGTTGTTGTGGGATAGGAGGTGGTTGTTGGGGTATTGTTAGGTGGTTGCTATGGTGTTGCTATGTGGTTTCTATGGTATTGGAGGAGACTGGAAAAGTATTGCTTGGTGGTTGATATCTTGCATGGTTGCTAGGGTATTGCTATGTGGTCGTTGTGGTACTGGAGGTGGTTGTTGGGGTATTGTTAGGTGGTTGCAATGGTATTCCAGGTGTTTGCTAGGGTGTTGCTATGTGGTTTCTATGGTATTGGAGGAACTGTGGAAGGGTATCGCTGGGTGGTTACTATGGTATTTTTTAATGGTTGCTAGGGTATTGCTATGTGTCTATTGGGATACTGGAGGCGTTTGTTAGGGTATTGTTAGGTGGTCGCAGTGGTATTCCAGGTGTTTGCTAGGGTGTTGCTATGTGGTTTCTATGGTATTGGAGGTGGCAGAAAGGGTATTTCTGGGTGGTTACTATTGTATTTTTCATGGTTGCTAGAGGGTTGCTGTGGTATTGGAGGTGGTTACCATGGTATTCCAGGTGGCTCCAAGGGTGTTGCTAGCTGGTTGCTCTGGTATCTCTGGTGGTTGTGAGGGTGTTGCTAGGTGGTTACTATGGTATCTCCCATGGTGTACTTCTATCATAGTGACATAAGAATGAGGTGCACAACCATCAGGTGCAATCCAAAAGCTGTATACTCTGAAAAAATTGGAAGGCCGTAGCACTAATGGAGGACTTTTAACCATTTCAGATTGTTTCAAAGGGCAGCACTGGATGCCCCTATTACCTGGGAGGAAGTGGTAAGATTGCTAAGATGCAGAATGGTAAAGCTCCAGGGCCAGATGGTTTCTGTAATGAGTTTTATAAAGAGTTCCAAACCCTATTAGTTGATCTTATGCTCAGTATGTTTAATTATTGTTGTTTGAGAAGCGCTCTCCTTGGGTCTCTGAGGGAAGCGAATATATCTCTATATTGAAAAATGGTAAATGCCCAGAAGCTTGCTCATCATACAGACCTGTTTCTTTATTGAATTTGGACCACAAGATACTCACTAAGATACCTGCCTCCCACTTAGAAAACAGTTATCCATATATAACTAAAAAAGACCAGATTGGTTTCATAAAGGTCATAATTTCTGTAATAATGTTAGACGCAACTCACATTTTCAAACAACCTGGAATCAGTGGTCCGGTACCTTCTCTCCATGCACAGAAAGCATTCATGTAGAATGGTCATGTTTATGTTTTGTTTTGGAAAAATATAATCTGGGTGCCAACTTTATTAAGTGGGCAAGAGTGTTGTATGAAGACCCCAGGGCTTCAGTCCTTACAAATGGCATTAGGTCAGAAGCCTTCTCTTTACAAAGAGGGACAAGACAGGGGTGTTCCTTGTCTCCCCTACTTTTCACCCAAGCCACTGAACCATTCGCTGAGGTGATCAGAACAGAGAGCTCTATTGAAGGACTGTGTCATCATAAAATAACCCTTTATGTAGACGTTTTAATATAACATAATTTTATTTAAAATCCAGATACCTCGATAATAGCCCTTATTAACATTATCAATGTATTTAGGTCCTTCTCAATCTTTAAAACTAATTTTATGAAGTCGGTAGGCAGATTAAAATCAATACCCACCATTACCCCTGCTTTTACCTTTAAGTGGTCACAGAAGGATTTCTCTATTTATGTGCTTTTATGTGACTCCAGAATTCAAACAGCTATACACAGTCAACTTCCCCTCCTTTTCAGAAAGAATAAGGCAAGACCTAGAACAGTGGAACACTGGTTGGGGCGTAGAGCACTTCTTAAAATTAATATTTGACCAAGATGCTTCCTGTTCTGTTTTCTAATAAGACGATGAAAGATTTAAATAAACGGGCTCAGTTCATTCATATGGAGTAAATGTAAACCAAGAACTAAATGTATTATTTTTTCAGCCACCACGCTCTATAGGTGGTCTAGACTTACCAAACCTTAAGCTTTATTTGTGGTCTGCACACTAAAAACACATCTTTGAATTTGTATTGAATCCACACACCCCGTCTCGTCTCCAGGCTTTTTATTTTATTGTTCTGTTTTAAAACATTATGTTATGAAAAGGTACAAATACGAACTTTTCACCTGGTGGAAAAATGTACTTAAGGTCCACAACTGGACCTTAAAGCCACTGTTGAACCTTTGAGGGAACATTTACATTGTGTGTACCTTGATAAACGAAAAATGTACCTGCACAGCACCTTTGTTTTTGACAGTGTACAGTGGGTTACTGAGAAGATTCCAACTGCGAAGAGATGCAATTCCATCGGAATATTTCACTTGTGCACTCCATTCCTAATATAGGACCACTTCTACAAGGTATGGGAGCCTTACATGAACTCCGTCAGGTCAAATTCGGCAACCATTTTAATAACGGGGTTATACTGATCGTTTGCACCAGATGAAATAGTAACAAGACCTGTTTAAACTCTTTAACTGTAAAGCAATTTTTTGTGTAACAAAGTCTTCAGAAGTCAAAATCCAATAAAAATATTCTTAAAGAAAATCGTGTACAAACACACATCTCATGATCAGACCGAACATTCTGGAGTTGGTTTGGTGTCAATATCTCGAAAACTGTAAGACGCACACTGCAAAACCACTAATAACTATTTTATAACACATTTAGCAACACCAATGAAATGAATGAAGACTGGAGTGAAACAATGCTGGAAGCAGCAATGAAATGTAACACTTTTCACATGATGTTTGGCACGGCTGCGAGTGATAATGATGCGTGTTGAAAATAACTAAATTACACTGGACCAGCCCTGAGAACTGTTCGCATTCATAACAAATATTTATCTGTTTGGAAAAGGATTATAGAGAATAAAAGCTTTGACACCTCGCCTCGCAGCCAAATTCACTACACCCCTCACAGCGGCGTGTGCCAGTGCTCCAGGCTATCTTGAGACATATTAATGACATTCAGCACTCGATTTGCAAATCAACTTGCAAATCAGTGTGCAAATCACAAACCACAAACTCGAGTAGCTTGTAGGAAGAGCGTTTGGCTTTTTTAATGTTTTAAAAAAAACAGTCACATTCACAACGCGCTTCCATGTTTAGCCTCTTCTTTGATCTTTATTAAAATTGTAAACATTGTCGAGGTCCTTGTTGTCGCTCTCTGCATAAATGGGCACTTTTTTTTCCTGCGTGGTAAAGCTTCACCTCCATATCCACCCCAACCTCGCCTGCTGACATTTTCTCCCCGGAGACCCTCGCTGCAGAGGGAAACAAACACTGAGAAACACGAAGCCGGCCTCACTTCATCTTCTTGCTTTTGGGCTTTCTGCTCTTTCCCCCTGTTCTTGATGCTTCATCCTGAGGGAGAAGAGGAGAGAAAGCGACAGGATCCGAGAGGATGAGAGTGAGCTGAAATAAGTGGCTACATGCAGGGTGACTACAAAGAGAGGCCGACTACAAATGACCTCCTGGAACATCAAGCCTGAATAGCAGAACAACTTCACACACGGGGGCCAATCACACGACAGTGATGCACTCTAATGAAGCTTTGTTCATCTACAAATCGAAAGAAAGTCTGAACCACTATGACAAAAATTAAAATTCTTGCAGATATTCGTATTATAAAAATGAGATTGCGATATGATATACGGTAGTGTTTCGAAATTAGTCCAGTCTACATTGTTACTGTCCCCTCTTTTTTGTTTTTAAGAGAAAATCACATTCTCCACTTTAACGTGCAGTTGTGTGCAAAAGTTTTGGCACCCCGTAACTCGTAGTCATAGTCGGTAAACAGACGTCGGTCAAAAAAGACAAAATACACAAAAGGACAAACATAACAAAGATGTAAACAGGCAACCAAGACCCAAAAAGGGAAAAAAGGCAAAGTCATAAAGTCCAGAAACACAGTCAAGTTCACAATAAGACAAAATAGCAAACAGGAAACGCTCAGTAGCTCCACTAGGAAAAGCAATACCTTGATTCTAGTCTAAAGCCCGGGTTTATAAACGAAACTAGGACTAGTCACATGACGAACACAGCAAAACAGATCAGTATTTAGGTGATCGAGAACGGTGATTGGTGTATTGCAGAGGTTCTACAGTCACTGTGATCTCCCAGGGGGTTCTGGGAATTGGAGTAGTTCAGTGAGCTGGAGGGATGCATGACAACAATATCATGTCAATTGACCAGGGAGCTTTGAACTTTTGCACGCACCTGTATGTTTACGTAGATTTTATTCCAAGCAATTTGATTTTAATTTTACTCCATTCATCATGAAATGTTCACACAATGTAAAGGACAGCTGCCATTTTCAAATCATTTTATGAGGCTTCGATAGTATATATCTGAATGTATAAGGGTTCTTTGCATCATGAAAGGGTTCTTCAGATTGATGGAGAATGTGTTGACCAAAAAGGGTTCTTCTTATTATAATAACAGAAGAACCTTTTTTGGTGCTGTATAGAACCCTTTTCAAAAAATGCTCTATATAGAACCATATTCAGCACGTTCTCCATCAATCTGAAGAACTCTTTCATGATGCAAAGAACCCTTTAATCACGCAAAGAGTTCTTTGAGTGGTCAAGGTCCTATATAGAACTATATATATTTTCTTTCCTAGAGAACCCTTGAAGAACCATCATTTTTAAGTGTGTATATGTGTACGGAAAGTCCATTCATCATTACATTTTCCCACAAGGTACCACTAGTCCAAAATGACTGTACTATTACTATTATACGAATGAAATGTTACTTTAATTTACATCAAAAGTTAAGAACGCTTTTACCTTTTCCTGTAAAATTACCACTCTGGAGTCCCGACAGCGTAGATATAAACATATACTATAAATTCTTACATAAGAAGTGATTTCACTTCTGACCAACCTCGGTTTCACTTTTCTATCACCGCGGTTCTTGAGGTGGTTAAGCAGTACAATCCACCATAATGTGAATCTGACCGAGAGTCACTGAGTCAGTCGCACAGGGAAACGTTCACCATGAATAAGGATTTGAGTGGCAACAGCCAACAGCACCTCCTCACTCATTTGCGCTTACATCACTTCCCTGTAAGAAAATGACTGAGTTGTATTCAAAACATGCTCTCCTCTCACCCAAAACAAGGCAGCTGATTACAGCTTAGCAGAGCAAAAAAAAGTCCAAGTGACCTCATGAATATACTGTGGCTAATTTTACCACATATTAATTTAAAGGGGCGAAGATGGCAATTAGCAGCAGCACAAAGCCAAATTCTCTCCCTATAGTTGGCTTTTTAAATTACTCCCTCAGAGACTAAACGGTGTCCCTATGAATGTCATCCAGAGAAAGAAAAAAAAAAAACCCTCACATTCTGCGGGTCATTAGCACAACTTGCTGGTTCATCAGACGTCTGCTGTGCTGGAAGAAACGACTCACTCAGTTAACTCACGCGGCAGGGCAGTAATGACATTCAGTGTCTTTGGTATTTCACAGGAAGAGCGCTGTATGCATTTTATATGTGGATGACAACATGGATGCTTGCAGAGAGCCGCCATCATCCTCATCATCATCATAGACATCATCGTCTTCATCGACATTATCTGGAGTAATAATAAACGCTTCATACATGGAACATTATTTGATTATACTGCAGAATGAAGTTTTCATTTTTTAAAACAACTTTTATTTATTTCTCTCTGATCCACATTTTAATAGATCAGGTCTATATTAAGCCTGTTTCAGTTCCTTTGTGTTCTACTTACACCAGTGTCATAGAGGTGATGTAAACACTACCTGCAGAAGAGAGGCACATTTTCAGAAGTTAGCAAAGACCCCATTTAAACCTGGTCATTGCATGTGACGTGTGTTTGGATTGGAAACTGATACGATTTTCACTACATGTTCATTTACAAATTATGTTTTGTTGATTGTGAATAACACATCATCTACAGGGAAACGTACTTTCGTGCACAATTTCTACATATACGCCGAGTTTAACATATTGGAAAAGTCTTCATAATCATTATCATAAACTGCTTAATCCATATAGGGCCCCGGTTGCAGTTGGGAGAGCAGAGAATCCCAAGCGATAATCCCTGTCCCCTGCAACTTCCTCCATCTCATTCCAGGGGACTCCCAAGCCGCTCCAAGGCCAACTTGGACATATAATCCCTCCAGCGGCTCCTAGGACGACTTCGGGGTCTCGTCCCAGTTGGCCGTGCCTGGTAAACCTCCACCGGGAGGCGTCCAGGGGGCATGCTAATCAGTTGCCTGAACCACCTCAACTGGCTCCTCTCAATGCGGAGGAGTAGCAGCTCTACTCTGAGTTCCTCACCCTGTCAAGCGAGTGTAGCCAACCGCCCAGGGAAGGAAACTCATTTCTGCCGCTTGTATCCACAATCTCATTCTTTCGGTCATTAACCAAAGCTCATGACCATGGGTGAGGGTTGGCATTCAGACCGACCGTGGGAGCTTTGCCTCATGGCTCAGCTTCCACTTCACCACTACAGTCTGGTACAGTGACCGCGCATTACTGCTCAGCTGCAGAGCACTCCATATTGGAAAAAGCAAAAAATAACATATAAAATGTGCCATAACTTTTGCACAGGGCTAACCTTCATATTTATTTTTCCCCCAGTGTGCCAAACTCGGCAAATCAACAGTGACTGTGCATTAAAATGTGCAGCAGTGTCTTCTCTGTAGAGCAGGGGTGCTCAATCCTGGCCCTGGAGATCTACCACCCTGGAGAGTTCAGATCCAACGCACCCGGCTCTAATATTCAGAAGTACCTTTATCACCTGAATCAGGTGTATTAGGTTAGGGGTGAAACTAAACCCCACAGGGTGGCAGATCTCCAGGTCCAGGATTGGGCACCCTTGCTGTAGAGGATGGGTTAACTTATTGTCACTTAGAAAATCAACTAACCCGATTGCTGTGTTGCATGTCATATGCAAATTAGTTCACATACAACAACCAATCACCCGTGTTGCTTCTCATTTTTTCTGTTCTATTCAAAAGAAAATCACAATTTTGCATGGCATGGTTCATTTCCTTACACCAGCAGTCAATGTTTACGGGAGGACAGCTGTTAAGCATAATTAGCCTCCTGTAATGGCATCACGGTCATGAACCATGGGCGCTAAAACGTGATGTATTGTGGCGAGATGGTGAAAAATGACGAGGTGAAGTAGCTTAATCAAACTGGTGCTTTATTTAAGCTAACTAACTCCACCAAGACCGGCAAAGTAGGCTACAGAATTAAACTCTAAGAAGAAACACATCAGGAGCTGATTGGGGGAGCAGTGATGTTCCTGTTAACTCGACAAGACAATGCTGTCACAGTACTGGGAGGAGTTTTGTTTGCTGAATGTGGCTTGGAGAGACATATGCATTTACGTGTGTAACATCTGGCTGAAGTGGTTTGAGTGGTCAGATTTTAAGAAGTTTTAAATGCGGTTTGGGTGCATTTACACCTACATTTGTATGTGGATAATCTCTATCCTGATATAATGCGTAAAACCACCAGGGGAAAATGGTGGTCAAACAGACCTACAAGTCGGCAGTGTGGAGCTTATTTTAGAGTGGAACATGAAAGTTTGTAATACCTGCAGCAGCAGTGTTTTAGCATATAATATTTAGGAGCCTACTACAGTATTACGCTTCGAGTCTATTTGCTGCCGCTTACAGGGAATGAAACCAGAAGAAGATACAAAATACACTCCTGCAGAGTTTCTCACTTACGAATCAGTTGACGAAACTTCGCAGAAATGTTCTTTGCTGGCTGCGTCCCTTTCTGTTATCTCTGTGAATATCATATCATGGTGTATTTATGCCACAATAAAGCAGTTATTTCACGTAAACAGTTAGCAAAAAAAACAAAAGACATCAGTTTAGACTGTATACTATTATGCGTATATAAAAAATAAAGTGATTTCACTGCAGAACATTAAGGTAACTGGCAGCCAAATCAACGGTGAGGTAAATCAAATTTGGTTATAAGTCAGTATTAAACACACCATTAAATGGTCATTTTAAAAAATAACCAAGTAATTTTACAGTAGCATTAGCAAACTAGCATATTTTACCTGAATTGTGTGGATTTTCCATGAAAGGACCAGATCAATCAATCAATCAATAAATAAATAAATAAATTTTATTTATATAGCATTTTTCATTTTAGTTACCTGAATTAGGTCTGGGTAAGACTACTGCAGGTTTTTGAACTATTTAACAATAGGTAGAAGTCAAAAACTGACCCTAAATCAGCTCTCTGGTCAGAGAAATATGATATACAGTACAGTTTTTTATTGAAACCGCATTATTATTCTTCCTTCTCGACCTTCATGTTTCATAATGGAGACCTTTTGTATTCCTTGTTCACTGAATTTACACTGACAGACTGTGTGAGAAAGTCTCCTGAAGATCTGTTATACATCGCATTTCCACCCCAGCGTCCCCGTGGCTGTTTAGATTTGGTGTAACGCCAGTCGCTAGAGCTCCCTGCCCGCTTTCTAATTACACTATGCATTTCAATGCATCTCCATCTCCTGCTCAGAAAACCGCAGGTTACCGGCGCGTAGGCATAACAACTGAACTCGGCTCTGGGATCACTATGCAAATTTCAGTTATGACACTCAAACAAAACCACATGGGCCTTGCTGGCGCTTTCAGCAGAGCAGTGTGCAATAGGCTGCAATTTTCACTTTCCCCTCGGATGTACAGTAAATGTGGGCTTCAGCTGGATTCTGAAATACTACACCGCTGTGCCTTTCTGTATTTTACACTGTCGAAAAAAAAGTTGAGTGGGGGGGAAAAGTATATATGACAAATCTGATGTTTTGTCCTACATCCATTTTGCTAAAATATATTTGCGTTGGTGAGTGAGTGCCTTTGCTAATAGCTCCGTTAGTCAGATGGGAACAGATGGGACTCCTTTGAAGCTGTCAGCACAACTTAGAAACTGTAACTCGTGATGAGTTTGAATACAATAAAGATATTCAGGACTTCTGAGACGTCTTTGTTGTAGTGCAACAGTACAATTGAACAAAGAGAACGTGTTGGAAGAATATGGACGTGGTGTCATTTCAAAACATGTGAAGCCAATTGTTTGCACTCACTGTTTATTTGTCTCTGTTTTTTACCCATAGTAATCAAAGCTGACATGGTACAAACTAGGACTGTCAAAGATAATGTGTTGAAAACACCTCAACATTATTAAACCCATTCATTTTCCTAGTTTGACCCTCTAAACCGTCCCTAGTAGTTCAGGCTGAAGCCCATCTGCATTATGCTGTATGTTGCTATGATAGAATCTGTGACTGTAGCCCTCTTGTTCAAATATATCTCTAATTGGCTTTTAAAGTAACACCTTCAGCACCTTCAGCTGGACAGTGCTCACAGGAGACCTACGAATAAATCAATGAGCAGCAAACTAACAAAAGCAGCAGCAAAGGGGAGGTCCAGTTCCTTTCGAGAGCCTTCACTGTAACAAGAATCCACAAACTGTATGAATGACAGCGAGAGGCTACAATCAGAGAGGAGTTGAACCATTAACTGTATATATGATATGCAATACTGTACAAAAGTCAGAGAACATTCATTTACCTAATTTCCAGTCAATACAGCCTTTAAGTGCAAGTTATTCACTTTTCAGGAGACATTTCAGTTTCCAAAACTAGAGTTCAAAAACTGATTAAAGGCTGCACAGAAAATGAGTCTCCTAACAACCACCTGGAAGACCTGGTAGACATCAAAACTGCCCCCATCAGATAAACAGCACTTAAAGCTTTCATCTTTGAGAGAGAGGAGAAAATCGAGCTGCTTCAGATCTGAAAACCTTCACAGGTATTTCTGTCCATCCTTCCACTGTGAGAAGACGACTCAGCACTGTGGGTCTGAAAGGATGTGTAGCTGTTCAAGAAGA
>JAILXH010108598.1:0-11910 GCA_023558415.1 Piaractus mesopotamicus
ATCCAGTATGGGATGAGTTTGACTATGGTGTTGATGTTGTCCGTACAGCTGGAGGAGGTTCATACTGAGCACTTGTGAAATTACATAATAAACTTCTTGATCATTTTAACCATTTACAGTTTACTGCCTTGTTCTGTAATGATTTACAAGAGAAATAAATCATTTTGAAATCAGATGAATCTTTTTGAATCACACTGTATAGCCTGCCTTCTAAATACGTACAGTAAATTGGATTATATCTGTATGTATGCAGCTTTAACAGGCCGTGGTTTATGCTTCTGCAGAAAGGTGCAGCATGGTGAAGAGGAATCTCCCCGGGTGGGACCAGGATCCGGAGGATCGGCTGGTGAACATCAACGTGGGTGGCCTGAAGCACAGTTTCTGCTCCAGCATGCTCCGGAAGTTTCCAGACACGCGACTGTGCCGCCTTCTGTCCTGTGACACAGAGGAAGCCATTCTGCAGGTCTGTGACGACTATGATGTTCAGAAGAAGGAGTTTTACTTCGACCGGAACCCTGGCCTCTTCCCTTACGTCCTCCATTTCTACCAGACCGGAAAGCTGCACATCATGGAAGAGCTGTGCGTCTTCTCCTTCTGCCAGGAGATCGAGTACTGGGGCATCAACGAGTTCTTCTTGGACAGTTGCTGTAGTTATCGTTACCATGATCGCAAGCTGGAGAGCCATCACAAGTCCTGGGATGAGGAGAGCGATGTGAGCAGTGTGGACACTTCCGTGGATGAGATATCTGACCTCAACAAGGACATTCAGCATTTCCAGGACATGCGTTGTGGTAATGTTCGGAAGTGCCTGTGGCTGACCTTGGAAAACCCAGGATATTCCATCCCAAGCAAGCTCTTCAGTTTGCTTTCCATCAGTGTCGTGCTAATGTCAATTGCCACCATGTGCATCAACAGCATCCCAGAGTACCAAATGTATGATGAGAACGGTCAGCAAATTGAGGACCCAACCATGCAAGCTTTAGAGATTTTCTGTATCTGCTGGTTCACTTTCGAAGTGGTGACACGGATGCTTCTCGCCCCAAACCGTCGAAAGTTTTTCCTCCTTCCACTAAACATGATTGACATTATCTCGGTGGTGCCCATTTACATCACGCTGTTCTTTGACCTGCTTGCTGGTGGCGAATCTGAGCTTGGGAACTTGGGGAAACTAGTCCAGGTTCTCAGACTGATGAGAATCTTCAGGGTGCTGAAGCTGGCCCGACATTCAACGGGGCTGAGGTCACTGGGCGCCACGTTAAAGGTAGGGTAATCAAAATACATCATCAGAGGAATAATAATAATCTTACCTGGACATTATAGTCCTAAAAGTAATGGGACCTAGTCTGCTTAGACCGTACAGGTTTTCACAGTCAAATCACAAAAATGTTAACCAATGATATAATGTTTCATGTCCCCCTCCCACCGTCCCCACCTATCAAAGAGAGAAACCGCTCAGCTAGCTCATTGACCAGTGGTCGCCAACCCTGGTCCTGAAGTGCACAACCTAGTTCCAGCCAGTTTGCCACACCTGCTCCAGATAATCAACCTCTTCCCAAGTCCCTGATTGGCCAGATTAGATGTATTAGAGTTAAGTGAGGGGCAGGGCAGCTTACTGGATACAGAATGGAACTAAACACTGCAGGAAGGTATCTCTCCAGGACCAGGGTTGAAGACCACTGTCATAAACCCTCCCTGATAATGTTTCTCTTGGAAACACATTACGCTACACTGTTAGAAATAAAGGTTCTGTTCAGGTACATGCTTTGTTTATCAAGGTACAAACAATGTAAATGTTCCCTCAAAGGTACTACAGTGATTTTAAGGTCTGATTGTGAACCTTAAATAAGTTTCTCCAGGTGAAAAGTTATTTGTACCTTTTCATAACCGAATGTTTTAAACAGAACAGTAAAATAAAAGCCTGGAGGCGAGACGGGGTGTGTGGAATCAGTACAACCTTAGAACACATAATTTCAGTGGATTATGGTTCAGTTATGATCCCTAACTAAAGGCACTGAGACGGAGCCTTGAGAGAACTGCCCCAGTGATGGTTTAGTAGCTTTTTTTCTGAGAGCGTATCCTCTCTTTAACCCTTGGAATTTATGTTACTGTTCTTGAGGGTCCCATTCCAGTGACAACAGGGGTACTGTCCCAGTGACGGTTTAGTACCTTTATTTCTGAGAGTGTATGAAATGAAAATGTGTTTTGATTTCCATTCAAAACCGCATGTTGTATAATGGTAGGTCAGAAGTGGTCAGGATGACCAATTTTAAGAAGGTTGTGTTCTATTGAATGCGACATGCATCCACAAGCACACAACTGACTCTGCTCTCATTGCGTAGGAAGAATGGCTTAGTCCACCTTTCCTTATCAATAATAGCCAATCATGGGTGCCTATGAGGTGAAGTGTGCAAAATTGGGCAATTAACTCCAAGGTTAGTGGCTTGCTACATGTATTGTGAAGGAGGCATGTGTCATTCTAACAGATCAATCAATAAATCAACCTTTATTTAAACTCGGAATACATTGAGGGAGACTCTTATTTACAGTGTAGCCGAGTAATACAGGAATCAGGGATTGAGAAGTAAATCAATAAATCAAATGTTATAATTAAATAATAAAAATTGAGGAAAAAAGTAAAATTTATTAGTAAGAAGGTACCAATAAACTGTTAAATCAATAAACAATTAAAATTACAATATAACAACTTATCAAGTAACAGAGCAGATAAGGATAAAATAAATAAAGACATAAATTAATGAAATAAAAGAAATACATATGACAATAATTTGACAATAATAAATAAGAAGAATACTAATAAAAGAAATAAAAAGAATGATAAAAAGTGAAGAAATAGAAGTACAAAAGTAAAAAAGTAAAAGTAAAAATTCAAACAATAGCTAAGACATAGCTAAAACATACCAAAAGTCATATTAAAAGTTAAGTAAAATCAAATAAAGCAGTGTCAGGCTGACTGGAGGTGGTTAGAGACTAAAAGTTTAAATGTTCATGTGACACCAGAGAGCGAAGTTTCAGAGTTTCCTGTAATGAATTCCAGCCACTGGTGCTGTAGCTAAAAGCAGCTCTGTAAAAGCTCTCAGCACCTGAAGGCTGATCCAATCACTGGAACGAGTCTGATAAACTGCATTATTTACACTGAGCGTTTCTGTGATGTACGATGGCCAGTAAGCGCTTTATAGATAAAGAGAAGCCAGTGTGTCTCCCGACGCACAGACAGAGATGACCAGCCAACCTTTCATATAGTATACAATGATGGGTCTGTTGGGGTCACCAGTAATGAACCATAAGGCAGCGTGATAAACAGAGTCTAGAGATTTCAGAGTAGTTACAGGTGCATATCTGTATAACACATCACCGTAATCCAGAACAGGCAATAATGTTGCTTCAATGATCTTTTTCCTTGTGTGCTTTGGGAAACACACATTGTTACATGGAGCCAAGTTTTTGTCTCAGTTTACAGGTAAGTTTATTAACATGTTGTTTAAAGGTGCATTTGTCATCCAGCCATACGCCAAGGTATTTGTACTCATTGACTCTTTCAATATCAGATCCCTCCAGGGTTGTGATTTTAAAAGTGCTGAAATTAATGTTGGAGGCTCTGGAAAACAGCATTAATTTTGGTTTCTCAACATTTAAAACTAGTTTGTGGTTGTAAAAAGCCGATTGTAGGACATTAAAAGAATGCTGTAGTTTATCTACTGCAGTACCAATATAGTCAGTAGAATAGTACAAGATAGTGTCATCAGCATATAACTGTACTTTGCAGTCAACAGTTGAGGTGGCAATGTCATTTATATAAATATTAAATAATACTGGTCCAAGGATTGAATCTTGAGGGACCCCCTTTGTTATTGGAAGTAGCTCTGATTTATTCTTCCCTAGGTCCACACGTTGCTGTCTATTGGAGAGTTAGTAGGCCTGAGATTGAAACCAATGTTTTGTAGACTTTTTAAAAGTAGAGAATGAACAACTGTATCAAAGGCTTTAGAGAGGTCAGTGAGAATGGCTGCACAATGTTTCTTTTTATCGATGGCACTCTGATAAGATCGAATTTCTATGCAGAAATGCCTTGAGTTGATCATTTACTAAGGTTTCTAAGATCTTGGCTAAGCATGTCAATTTTGAGATGGGTCTATAGTTATTAAGATCAGCAGCATCACCTCCTTTGTGGAGTTATATGTGCTCTTTTCCAGATGTTGGGAGTTCTGCTTGATAAAATAGACAGATTAAAAATATATGTAATATGTTCTATAAATAATCAGGGTCACAGATACTTATTGGTACCTCATAATAACAGGTGAAAATTGACAGTGATTAAAATTGAGTAGGAAATTGGGCATAAAAAATATACCATGGTTTGCTGATGACTTTCTTCGACACTGTATGGTTTCACTCAATGCTGGAAACCAGTTAGTACTACAGCAGGGATGCCCAGACTTTTTGTCTGTGGGGCCAAAGTGCAGCCTTTGTGGTGGGACGAGGACCAAAAAGACAAAAAACTGTATACACATAAAGAAGGTAGGGAGGTGTCAAATCAAGTTTTTAAAAATGTAGCTATTTATTAAAACATTGCACAATATTTTGTTACAAAAATATTAAAATACAATTTTGACAAGTAAATAAGAATTTAATACGTTCCCTGTATATCATTGTGTAAAAATCTGTTTGTTCTGTAATTGGGTGAGGGGGTGGGGTTAGGGTAACTTTCTGATGGGCCAAATCAAATGTCCCCATGGGACACGTCTGTCCTAAAGGCATGTGAGAGCCTTTATAGTCTTTTTTATTGCTGTCAAACTTTCCTACACAAATTCATTTACCAAAATGTTAGTCTTATGGGGCCAGATGTGATCTTGTAGCGAGAACACTTTGGGGACAAGAACCTCTAAAGCCCGCCCCCAAATTCCTCTGTACTTTTTTAACGTCGAGTACAATCAAGAAGACACGCAGACCAAGCAAGCTAGCGAAACACTGTCATAAGCTAACAAAACTGTCTTCACTTGTAAGAAGTAATGTTTATTTGTACTTCATGTAGTGTTTTCTCCGCACAAACACACGACACACATCTACATGCTTAACTGGAATTTTCTGGGAGAACTTTTCAGCCAGACGAACTGGGAGCAGCACCACCTCGGGCAGTGGGGGGTTAAGTGCCTTTGCCAAGGGCACAACCAAGTATAAGTAGTCAGTCATGGGATTTGAACCGGCAACCTTCTGGCTGATGGCTCACCTCTCCCGCAACTAGGCTACTGGGCACTGATGATAATAAACATGGTGGCAGATAAAAATAACCGATGTTACATCTGGACTGTCGTTCCTTGGGCTTTGTTGGGTGACCATAAAGTGGGACAACAACTTCAACCCTTGTTACTTGGGCTTCGCTTGGGATTTCTGAGCTGTTAGGGCTACAGCCACATACAAAAGATAAGCCTCTGTCACAACAGCTGTTCAGAGAGCTAATGAATGTTCCTATGGTGAGTAAGTTTCTTGTCTCACACTGTATGGCGCAAGCGAGTGATGTTTTCTTCAAGAATTTGCATGTAAGAGTCAGTAAAAAGCTACACACTCAGTTTTGTTTCTAACATAATTAATCTACGTTTCCACCCACATTTAGCCCAAAATTTCTTATGGTCGTCTCTACACATTATAAGATGACATCTGGCCCAACGAGACTGCCATTTTGGCACATCTCTCTGGAAATATCGCACATGAATTCAAACAGCTCACTCTCTTCCCTGCTTCATGTTTACCCTTTTAGCACAGTTACAGAGAGGTGGGCATCCTGCTGCTGTACCTCGCGGTGGGCGTGTCTGTTTTCTCTGGCATGGCTTACACTGCAGAATATGAGGAGGACGTCGGTTTGGACACCATCCCTGCTTGCTGGTGGTGGGGTACAGTTAGCATGACCACGGTCGGCTACGGGGACGTCGTGCCTGTCACGGTGGCGGGGAAGCTAGCAGCCACCGGCTGCATCCTCGGAGGCACGCTGGTGGTGGCCTTACCCATCACCATCATATTCAACAAGTTCTCACATTTCTACCGCAAACAGAAGGCTCTGGAGGCTTCGGTGAGGAACAACAACAAGAAGAGAATGAGGATGAATGGGCAGGACAGAGAGGGGGAGGAAGGATCCGAAGGGGATAGTCAGTGTTTGGAGGATGAGGAAGAGGATGAAGATGGAGACAATGAAGGAGGGGTGGTAAACTACAGCTATGTAGATCATCCACTTCCAATGTCTTCATCTCAGTATGAGAGGAGAGCTCCACTCGCAAGAGGAAAAGAACTTTATCAGCTCTGAGGGTAACGCGTCTGCACATGTAGACATACAAGCGTGCTTGTGTCCTAATTAATTATTGTCAAAATATGGTCAAGAATAATTAGGGATACATTTATACACTTTCTTTGCCAGTGTTTTTGTTTCACTACTCTATTGGTACATTGACAAAAACATTGAGATTAGGACTGTGCTGTATTGAATCAGAGCAGTGAGGTTAGCCGTAGGCACCTAGTGGTTCAAGAGTGCAGCATTTCTCACCATTTTACCTTCACAGAGTCACGTACTGATTCAATAGACCTCTAAACTCATACGTCATTCCATAGCCTGCATCACGCTTATATTAGGAACTCTGGGTCTAATCACATTCTCTCTATGCGAGATGTAACTGCTGTTTTGGAAAAACCACCTCTGTCACACCTTTGTTGGGACCAAGGGCTGTCCCCTTCAACTCCAGGCCTCCAACATAATATTATGAATAAAAAAGAAGTCTTTTAATCCCGACTAAACACTTTCACTAACAACTGTTCTAAGTCTAAGTTCTCAAAAGATGTCAAAAGGAAAGAGTCTTCAGACACTGAGTTTGTAGAAAGAGGGAAAAAGGCTTCTTCTTTATTTCAGCATCAAGTGGCACAGAGAGACCCAACTGCGCAAACAGTGTTCCAAACAACTGTTTATATACCATTTATCTGGGGTAGTTTGATATCCCCCCACCTTACTTCTCAAATTTTGATATTGGCTTATTCTCTAATAGGTGCATCTCTTCGTCCATCAATTTGGTCATCGCATGATGAGCTCACTCCTAAAAACTGGCTTCAACCGGTTTTTACCAGACTGCTTTACCTTTCAAGGTCAACCTGCCCCTCTCTTCACTGGGTCAGTAAGTACACACAGGCCTCTCTTTGAACCCAGTGGCTTTCCAGTGTCTAGAATCTCCAGTGCAGACAGACTAAGGCCGACCCTTTGTGAGAGAATTAGTATTTTCTGTTGGCCAATAATACCAATTTGGTTATTGATTACAATATCTAATCTATTTGATTACTGATTAAGGGAATATTTATTCAAAATCTCCATCACCTTGTGGTAAACAAATACTCCTGTTTATACCTGGTCGTTTCATGCGTCTTAGTATCGGGATTATATCTGGACGAAGATGATCCACATAAAATGCAGGTGACACACCCAAAATGCATTTGAAGCTTTCAGATTTATACATTTAAGTCCAGCCACTCAAACCACTTCAGGAGGTCTGAGATGTGTCTAAAATATATCCACCTCTCCAAACCACATTCAACAACCAAAACACTCCCATTACTTTGACTCCTGATCTTCCTGCTCTGCATGAGGAGAAAAAACGCTCAATTGAGTTCCACTTCACTTGGGTGAGTTTCTCATTTGAGTTCAATTCAGTAGCCTTTATCAGCCCGAAAATAAAGCACCAGTTTAGTTAATCTTTATTTCTGGTCGTTCACATCTCACTATAATGCATTACTTTTTACCCACATGGTCCGTAACCATGATGACCAGCACAAGAGGCTAATTACTTGAAACAGCCATCTTCTTGTAAACATCAATGTAAAACTGTTGTAAGTAAATGAATATCTGTATTTTTGGAAAGAACAGGAAAAAATTAGGAACAACTGGTTGTTGTATATGAGCCGATTTGCATATTATGCAAATCAATGAGGTTTCAATCTGACTAGCTGGAGACGCATTTGATTACCAAGTGTAAATGCATGTGGTTGAAATCTTATCGGGTTACAATCCAGATACAATTCAGATAAAACAACTAGGTGTAAACAGTCAAAATGATTCCAAACAGTTACATTTTGTCCTAGATACATTTTCCCCCCGTATGATACTGGATCCTCTGAATTATGGGGCTTTTCAACAGTCAAAACATGAACAATGCTAACACGCCTGCGCACAGAAATGACGTTGCATTAAATTTGTTTATTTATCTAAAGTCTATGGAGCCCTGCTGGTGACATCTTGTATAAATGAAAAATAACGTGTGGCCACGACATATTAATGCGTGGGAATGGGATTCTAATGCGTGGCCATGACTTAGTAAGACGTGGGAACAAGATAATTAAGTCATGGCCACAACTTAGTAAGGTCATGCCTTTTTAAGCTGTGGTCAAGGCTTAATTATCTCATTCCCATGCCTTACTAAGCCATGGCCATGACTTAATTATCTTGTACCCACGCCTTACTAAGCCATGGCCTTGACTTACTTATCTCGTTCCCAAGCCTTACTAAGCCATGGCCTTGACTTACTTATCTCGTGCCCACGCCTTACTAAGCCATGGCCTCGACTTAATTATCTCGTTCCCACACCTTACTAAGCCATGGCCACTCATTATTTTTATTTATATGTGATGTCACCAGCTGGGCTCTGTGAAATTCTCCTATTACACTTGAACACTATTGTAAAACACCAGCTACTCAAACTGCAGCCTAAAACTGCCTAAGCAGTTTAAGTACCAAGTTGATGGTTTGTGAGGAGTATTCTGGGGAGGTTGCCAGTCAGTCAGCAGCAGTGTTAGCTTGTATGTGGCAGTAGTCATTTTTCAGCTCCTTAACCTCCTCGTAATTCAGAGGATAGATGTCCTTACGGCAAAACATATCGGGTTCGGAAAGTTGTTGACCACAGGGTGCGATTAGCAGCAGTTTTCGAAAATGCCATTCATTTTCCTCACAGAGAAAACCTGCTTAGACCCAGAGTTTCTAATCTGAGCATGACCACGACTACAGAATGACAACACTTCAGAGGTCCATCACAGTCGCATAGGAAGCTGAGATAATGTATGATTCTGTTTATGATGGTATTGTTAGCCTGTTTCGGCTTTTTGCTGAGATGAAGCTTTGTAGGGAGGATGTACAGCTGGGGTTGGTGATGTGGGTCTTGTTTTTCTGACTTCTCGTGACAGCTGGAATAATTATGGATAAGGAATAATTACAACCTAGTTCTTTGGATCATTTGATTCATTGAATTAGACAGTGTGAGAACTGGCAGATGGATGCCCTTTGCAGCAAGAATGCTCTGTTGGGGGGAATTCATGCAGGAGGTGTCTCTTGAACTTTGGTTAACTGGCTGACAGGAAAGAGTTTTAAAATAAATATTGCAATTTATAGTTCATTATTTTACAATGAAAACCCTTGCATGCCAAATGTCAAAAGATGTGAAATCAGATGAGAGAATGCTCTACATGAGTATTCATGAGTAGGGCTGAATGATTAATCGTTTCTGTATTAAAATCCCAATTTAAAAGAGAACAATTTTCAAATCACAAAAGCTGCAATTTTAAATATACACGCTACTTAAATATACATCCTACTAAGAAATGCAATCTAATAACAATAAGCTTGTGAACTGGCAGTCGGGCACACATTCAGCATTCAAACCTCAAGTCCAAAGAAATTAATGTGCTAGTCTTCTTGGCGAAAAAAGACCCGGAGCTTAATTTATAGACTATAATCATCATCAAAATCACAAATTGATATTCCCTAAATTATTTAGCCCTAACCATACTCATTATGTGTATCGCAAGTGCACTGGTAGGCAATAATAAAAGATTTATTAAAGTCACATGAAAGATTAAGTGAGCCTTATTAGTCCCACACTGGGGAAATTTAATCTCTGCATTTAACCAACCCGTGTAATGAAACACCATATACACACTAGGGGGCAGTGAGCACACTTGCCCAGATCGGTGGGCAGCCCTATCCGCAGTACCCAGGGAGCAGTTGGGGGTTAGGTGCCTTGCTCAAGGGCACTTCAGTCACACATCCCATTTTACCCTTACATACATATACATATGCAACACGCCCTATTTGTGCAGCTGTGAATCAATTAAAGGAAAGCATTGAACAGGCTGGCTGTAATGCAAATGAAAAAAAAGAAATCCTTGTGCAGTCAAAGATTACCCTACGAACTTGTTTACACCTTGCATTAACAAGTTTCATGTCTAAATCATATCTTGAATATTTTGGCGAACTGTGACTATTAGAGCTAGACTTTCATATTTTGGGCCATAAATGTCAAAACGAGGAAAAAACACTATCGTCTCTGTAGGATTCTACGTCTTTGTCAGCACTGAGCTAATGGCGATTCACATGAACATTTTTTTGGCAGTTCTAGATTAAACACAGACATCTGAAGCTTCTAAAAGTCATTCTTTGTTTTACTTAAAGTTTGTGACAGACATATTTTCACCTTGTAGCACTTTTACTGTGACTCAGTAGTGAGCTCTGGTGTAGAGCTGCCGCCACTGTTTTCCATTTCTAACAACACGCTGGTTGGGCTGCCACTTGTATTATCAGTCAAATATGTATCTAGAACTTCTGGAAGGCCTAGAGTGATGTTTCATGTAAAATGCCTTCCACCCATTGGAAATCAAAACGTATTTGATTTCTCTGTCACTGCGTAATTATGCCGGTGATTATTTTGACGTATTAGGACTTCTTTTCACCTCCTAATGCCCTCACTAATAGAAGAGCTTGCTTAGCTCTATCTACGTAAAACAATTCCTGATTGGCCAAGAATTTTAGGAATTTAAAACTTTTGTTTCCATGCAAAACTTTACAATGACACGAAAGTAGTACTGTAGCACTTGCAGACTTCAAATGCAAGCATGGTTCTTCTTGTATTTTTTTAATTCCCAGAAACCATTAGACCTTCTCTGAAGGCCTAGAAGGCCCTGAGGGTTTCCCACTGATGTATCGATTCCATTTATATGTTTCACTAAAATGCATTCACAGTGTCTCTAGATGTGATCTGATTTTACTTCCCGCACAACAGATACGTTGTTTCTGTTTTCCTGGACACACTGTGTATTCAGATTTCGGTAGAAAGCACTTTATGCAGGCAACGAATCATCTTTAGTGATGCATCATCGTGCTGCATCTGAGATCAGCACCTCTGCTGTCCAGAGAACTTTTTAGACAAGAGAGGGAAGTTAAGACTTATAATTACACATAGAAACTACATTACATTTACACTTGCATTGTATGTGGTCAAGATCCATGTCTGACTATGTCCGAATGTGGTTTGAGTGATCCAATCGTAATCTGATCACAGTGCGTCATGCGGGTGTTTACACCTGGCCTTTCATACAGGGAAATCTGGACATGCAATTCGAACATAATCCTGTCAGTGAAAATGCCAGTTGATTCAAGGTGTAAACAGCTTCTTTCATGTACAGTTGGCAGATTTAACAGAAGATCTCATGATTTTGTGCCTGATGCTCAGATGTTTGGACTTTTACTGCTCAACTTAAAAAATAATGAGCTAAAACAAGACCAAAATCTAGAAGCTCTGATTTACATTTACAAATTACATTGTTATTTTACATTACATATTGAATGTGTTTACATGCACTCAATAACCCGATCATAATCAGATTTCTGCAGTTATCTGATTATTCAAACGGTCATGGAAATGGCATGCTCTGATTTCTTAGATCGGAATAAGGTCTAGAAATCCGATTAAGAAATCTGATAGAGAGAGAGCTGGGCTTTAGCTCAGTAATCAGATTTCTCAGCGCATGTAAACTCTTACTCTGATTTCTTTCAGGTTTCTCAGTCTGTGAGAAACCTGAAAGCGTCGCCGCGAGACA
>JAILXH010108602.1:0-10766 GCA_023558415.1 Piaractus mesopotamicus
CGACACCCACCTTTTGAATGTAGCTTATGAAATATGAAAGTTATGAAGAAAATGACGAAGTGCGTTTTGGAACCACTGGTGGTCCCAAGGAGTTGAAAAGGTTAAAGATCCTCCACATAATGTAAAGATTCTAAAGTTCGTCCTACAACCATTTATCCAAGCTGAAAACAATTTAGGAACTTTTATGACTGTATGGGTCAGTTTACCAAGCCTGTTTCGTGAAGTATGTTCATCATTAGAGAATCCTTCAGCCCGGAACACGGTATAGTCGACCAATTTTTAGATAAAGACTGAACAAAGTTTTGGAACAACTAATACTTTCATTAGAGACTCGGCACTGAAAATCTAGAAGGCTTGAAATTGAGGCCTCCTTGCGGGTGTTGTTGAAACGAAGGCAAAGTGTCCTTACAGTTCTGCACTTTCATCAGCATATCGTCGCTGTCCAATGAAAACCATGTATCTCCATTTTTGTTGATTTTCAGTTTTCTACATCATTTCAACACACCAGCTGTCCTTTACGTTGCGTAAAAATTTCATGATGAAAGGACCAATAGAAATGCTCTAAAATCATTTGGAACAAAATCTCTTTGCATTGACTTACATTAAAAGGTAAGAGTGTTTTTGCCTCCTCCTGTAAAGTTAATATTTTGGAGATACTTGTTTTTCGTTGGACAGCGACAATATATATGCTTAATTGTAATGCGCTGGATGTTTAGCAGTGTTGTTTATCTGCTGTGTTGTTGATGTGGCTGTGGTCAGATCTCAGTGTACACGGTACCAGAGAAGATAGACCAGGCCGAGTTTGCGCTGGACGCTGCAGTGAGGCTGCTGGACTTCTATGATGATTATTTTGACGTTCCCTACCTTCTCCCTAAACTAGGTAAATATATGTAGAGCTATCTCAGATTGCTATGTTATTGTTTTTTATAATTGCTATCATGAAGTTTTAGTTATAGCTACATTGAATTGTGGGATATATTCTGTTGTATATAGCTTGTCAGGCGACAGCCAACACAAGGTTAATGTCGCTGGCAGAGGGACATAGAGAGCCGCCAACCACCCAGTGGCAAGAGGCACGGCTCACATCAAAACTGAGCCAACAGTATGGACCCAGCAGAGATTGAGTAGCTTAGACCTGCCCTAGTAGCTTAGAACAGCCCCACCTAGAGGAAAGAAATATTCTAAATGAGATCTTCACTTGATCTCAGGTACTTCGAAACATGGTTAAGTCCAGTTTGAAATCAGAGTGAGACTTTAGGCATTTTCTCCTGTGTCTGAAATTTGGCTCCTGAGAAATAAACCTTAGGTTGTCTCTTGTTGTCACACATGTAGCTTAACTCTTTAGTGTCTGACTCGTCTCAGCCCAGTCTCAGCTGAATAATATCTCCGTTAGAAAAGCGTGAGATCTCATCGTCGTCTGTCAGTGCAGAAGGAGAACTCCTGCTTTTCTCCTTCATCACCAGAACGTCTCACAGAGAAATGCTGATGTTAATCTCCTCTTTTCTCCTAAAGGGGGGTTTAGTATCATATTGAGATCTGCCTTATTTCTCTGAGACAATCTCGAGAAAGAATTTGCTTCCTCTGGGGTGTCTTTTAAGTTTATTTTGAGTTTATTTGTGGAGTCAGTTTTTCACTTTGCATCTGGGTCCAAATCAGCTACTGGCTGGTGGCTCATCCAGTGAACTTCTGCCTTCCAACCCCAGAGTCTGAAGCTCAAACCTGGCGTGGGGTGACCACTCCATCACAGAACCAAATTTATTCTACAGCATTAACGTCTCTAAAGGACTAAATTCATTGCATTGTTAAGACCACTAACACATTTTATTCTTTTGTCTTAAATTGAAATGAAATTTTTTTAATGAATATATGAGTAATATGAGTAAATTGAAGCTTATGAGGCCTGAAAACACCATAGTGGAACAATGACCAACTGTGAAAAACATAAGTAAAATACTGATGGCATGTAAGAACATATTATTACTGTTATTAATTTTTCACCATACACAACCCTATATTTAAAAGAAAATTATGCAGAAGTCTCAACAATTAAATATAATATCAGATTATTATTGTGTCCACTCTTTACCTTTGTTACAGTTTTTGATGTTTGGAGGAGACTTGCTTTCAGTTTCAGCTTTCAGCAAAGAAATCTGCAGGGACATTTTTCAGTCTTAGAAGTTGGTCGCGTTTTCTGCTTTTCACAGTCCAAGTAATCCCAAACACACTCAGTGATGATGAGGTCTGGACTCTGGGGTGGTCAGTCCATTGTTCCGAGAACACCAACAGCTCCTTTGTTTGATTTGCAAATGTTCTTCCTTTCCTCTGTAATGTTTTCTTGACAGTTACGCATCCTTCCAGACCCATAGTATTGAGTTGTCTTCTCACAGTGGAAGGATGGACAGAAACACCGGTGGATTTTTTCAGATCTGAAACTGAAAGCTTTAAGTGCTGTTTATCTGATGGGGGGCAGTTTTGGTGGTCTACCAGGTCTTGCGGGTGTCCCATTTCCTCTTCCTTATGCGTATGATTATACCTAGTCTCTTAGGAAATATCTCCTAAAATAAGAATGACTTGCACTTGCCATAAAGTAAAGAGATAGAGGGTGGTCTCTGACTTTTGCACAGCACTGCATGTTCTTGTACATGAGCAATCTTCGTATTATACAGTCAATTGTGTATTCAGACTGATGTGTTTTGGGCAGATCACTCTGCATTCACTTTAGCACCATATGTCTCTTTTTCCTCTTAGATCTTGCTGCGATCCCAGACTTCCAGTCGGGTGCTATGGAGAACTGGGGACTGACCACTTACAGAGAGTCCGCCCTGCTCTTCGACCCCCACAAGTCCTCCGCCTCTGACAAGCTGGACATCACCACAATCATAGCGCATGAGCTCGCCCACCAGGTCAGAACCATAAACCTGTCCTAAGTTTCCCAGAAACATTTTAATGTTAAGATCATCTTAACTGGTAGAGAGAGTGTTCAGTGTGATGCTTGCTCTACCATTTAAGAACCACCGAAGACGCTTTCGGGAAACCTAGCCCATGATCTGTTCTGTGTGTCATTGTTTTTAAATGAAGGGTGGGCAATATGGGAAAAAAAAAAACATCGTGACACTCGAATGGTGCAGCAAAACGCACCAGTAAAACAGCAGTAGCACGTTTAAAAAGGAGGCTGTGTGGTTTTGACAGTGGTTTGGTAACCTGGTGACGATGCAGTGGTGGAATGATCTCTGGCTGAATGAGGGATTCGCCAACTTCATGGAGTTTGTGTCTGTTAACATCACCAACCCTGAGCTGCAAGTGGTGAGGCATCTTTTATTTGTTCCTTTTAAACCACAGCACCTGTTGGCTTCGACCTTAAACCTTGCACTGTGAACTGCAGTTATTGATGGCTGTAACAAAAGCAAACATCTCATTTTATATTACTTACTTCTCACTTGTGGCTCATTGAAAGATTGAAAATCTGTCAAAAGTGCCAATCCAAAACTTTCGACCTGCACCACCCTGGTGTTATGTAATTAACTTTGTAATTAATTGCGTAGTTTATGAAGGAAACTCCAAAACTTCAGCAAAACGGTAACAGTCAATCCGTTTACATGTAATTCATTACGCAGCTGATGCGGTCATTATATCATCATGTAGTGAACTACATCACAAAGTGAGTCTTTTTTTTTTTTTAAACCAAATCATTGTCGCTTTTCTTTTTACCCACCTATTATTGTTCTGTACCTTTTCCCTTTCGTTTGTTCCTTTCTTATCCCTCCATTCTTCCATAAACAGCTGTTACTGTTCCATAAACTAATTTGAATCAAAATGAACTGTTTGATTGTTTATTTGCATAATTATGTTTAGCTAAAATATTGAACACTACTAAATCTCTGCTGATAGTTTCACAAACCCTTTGGCCGTAGAAAAGAGGCTCTGAACGATGATTTATGCTGTGGTTTTTGAACGAAAGCCTCTCTTGTCCGTCTATCTGTATGTCTGTTCACGCGCTCCAGGAGGACTATTTCTTGCGGAAGTGCTTTGAGGCGATGGAGGTGGATTCTTTAAGCTCCTCCCACCCCGTGTCCACCCCTGTGGAGAACTCGGCTCAGATCCAGGAAATGTTCGATGACGTTTCTTATGAAAAGGTATGACAGCAGAAGAAAATGGTTATTTTAAAGTGACACTTCACAGAATAAATCACATTTACACAGTTTTCTATTTCGCCAACTTGTGGTTGATCAGCCAAAACATGTTCGGTGTCTGAAGTTTGCTTCTTTAGTTACGAAGCTAATGTAGCTAGGGCTGGGTATTGTTAAAATATTTTTGATATCTATAGCAATACCAGTACATTACTTTCGATACGATTTTGTGAACGCTATATTTACTTCCGCAAATAATGGAAGTCGGTATCCACCTCTTAGCATTATACAAACAGATTGCAACCTATTTTGTCGTTTTTCAGGGTGCTTGCATTCTGCACATGCTGAGGGAGTTTCTGACCCCGGACCACTTCAAATCTGGCATCGTTCAGTACCTGAAACAACACAGCTACCAAAACACAGTCAACACTCACCTGTGGGAAAGTCTGACCACTGTAAGTGCATGTTTAGGTTCATTTATTACACTTTAACACTTGCACAGCGAGTTTAAAGGGGTTTTCAAGCCTGAAACTTGCATTTAATGTTATTTGTCATGTTATGCAGTGTTCTGTAGTGCGTCAGTCTCATCAGGTTTGACACAATTCCTGATATTGTGTCATTTGCATGTTTTCATCCATCAGTGTTCTCTTAATACCAGCATGCATTACGCAAATACATCACACAGTCATTGGGAATCCCTGTGGTATCAACCAATCCAAACTGCTGTAGCCACTAGAGGTGTTACGGTTCCCCGGTTCTGTTCATGGTTCCTAGGCCACGGTTCGGTTTGTATCATGGTTCTGGATAGAAAAATGTAACTGTGAACCTCAGATTCTTTTTATATTGCGCATAAGTTTAAGTGTATGTTTAATGCAAGATGTGCAAAAAACTAGCCAGTTGTTTTGCCTGTGCTATTGGCAGCTTGTGCCACCAGTTGCTTGTGCTGTTGGTTTGACTAAACCATCGATGGCCGGCGCGTTCTGTAATCAAACAAGGAACCACACACGCTACGAGACAAAAAATATTTGCGCTTAGCGTTGTGTGTTTTGTGAACTAAACCGTAGGCTGTCAAACCCCTGATGTTGGTTTTAGTTTATGACAGCTACACCTTCAGGATACATAATCAGAGAGTCTCAATCTACAAACTACCACATCACTAATATAGGGTGTGATTAGGCATAAGCACTTAAATGAAGCAAAGTATGTTGTCAGAAGCTTTCATCAAATTTACCTACAGTACTGAAAATGCTGTATGTTTAACACAATATCATTTTTGGCAAAATTATCGTCGCAGACGTTTTGCTTTATCAGTTTAACCCCTTAAAATTTCAGGCTTTTTACATGCTAAGGCTTATTATTCGGTAACTACAGAGACTTCAATGCAAACTGCCTGAGCTATTCTTAGGTTATAGAAGTTGTGTAATACAACTTTGGGCCCACCGGTGAGCACTGTCCATTTAAGGGGTTAACAATGTAGAGTTTCATCTGTACCACAAATTGTTGTTGCCTTTGTTTTGCTTTTCCTTAGACATAAAATGGACAGAATATACAGATTAATATTGGACCGTTTGTTATTATTCTTATGTCTTAGCCGGTCGGTGACGTTCTTCCTTTAATAACTCCCCAGATTTTGGTTCTAATAAAGCCAAAGGCACGTGGTGTCGTGTGTTGGCAAATGTGCTTATTGGCAGGCCGGCTGAAGGGAATGTTGGATCACCTCTGTAAGCAGCATGTGCGTAAACTGTGGTGAAATATTGCGTGTAGGATTGCTCAGTTATTACGGTGCTGTAGCACGGCTCTATAAACCGCTATCTTATCGAGTTCAATTTGAAACGTGTAAACTAATCTAGCTGATCAAACACAATCAGATATGCGCAGTATCTCCCGTGGAGATGATTGTCTTTGTTATGTAAAACAACATAGTAATTTATTAAATTTATTTCTCTTCTGCCAGAAGCAGCACTCTGAGGACGAGCTGGACGTTAAGGCAATAATGGAGACATGGACCCTGCAAGAAGGCTTCCCCCTCGTCACAGTGGAGGTCAAAGGTTGCCAAGTGCACGTACATCAGGAACGGTACCTGAAGGGCGGTGACCCCTCCCGAACCTCAGGGTGAATACAGCAGAGTTATAGTTACACCCTCTGATTTTATTTTTTATTCATTGCTAAGATTTTATTTATTGCGTTCACTCAGTCATCGGGAGATCGTAAGTTTTATCTCCGGTGATGCCACAGCCATCTGTAACTGGGAGTTCAAGACAATATAATTGTCCTTTCTGTCTCTCTGGGTGGCTTGGATGACCCTCCCCCATCACTCAGTGCAATGCTAGCCAACATGAGTGTTTGTTGGTTGACGCAACAGAATTAGCAGTTAGCATTCTCCTCCAAGTTTGAAAAGATGTGGTGCCGCTCATTCTAGTCTTGGTAGCACCGTGTGGTAAGTGGAGACCTAGCTAGCAGGGACATGACGCAACTAAATCTCATTTAGCTGGATATGTTAAACCTTACAGGTCTAGAGTTATTGCTGTTAAATATTATAATGTCATTAGTTACATATATATATATACAATTCAGTCACAGTGTCACTAACATAGACCCTTGTGACAGCCACATGCTCTACTAGGTAAGTCAAGAATCACTTCCATAGAAAACAACAGGAAATAACTTTGGACAGATTTATCCTCGGTCTGGCTGATGACAGTTAAATGTCCGTAGTGGTTGTTGCTGTGGCTAACCGTTTTCGAAATGAGCGTCTAGCCATGCACCGGGGCTGCCAAAGGTTGGACTTTTTCCGTTATATCTTCTTAAAATACACCCCGCACTACAAAGTCCCTCCCGATGTCCCACCCTCAGCACTTGGTTGACAGGAGTGCCTTGCTGACAGTGAAAATACATTTGAACTTTTTTCCAGCCATTACACACAAAAATACAAATGCAAAATTTGAACTTGAATTATGTCTTTAATAATGCACACTCTATACTTATTGGAATTTTGAAACTTTATTGGAAACAATGGGCTAATTAGGGAAATGCAATGGCAAAAACACAATATGTTGGACATTTTGTGCAACAAAAAGCCTGGAATATGCTGCCATAGTCTTGGATACAGGTCTAGTCAGGGTGTGATTGTTTGTATAGTTCTGTTGTAACTGATCTTCTTTTGGAAACAGGTTTCTTTGGCATGTCCCGCTGACCTACATCACCAGTAACTCGGCCACCGTCCATCGGTTTCTGCTGAAGACTAAGACAGGTGTGTACAGATGTTTCCGCTTAACAACACAAACGCTACATTTTAACATTTCTAAACAGTTCAGCAAAGAAAATGGATAAAAGTACAGGCTTTATTTTAGATGTAATGTACTTTTGTTCATGTTTATAGATAACAGCATATCATACAATATCAGAAACCACCAAATTTATTACTTAACAACAACTCAACATGGTTTGAGGCAAATGTGTGATGTTAGGCACTGTGCTCTTTGGTGCAGCATAAGCTTCCGTTACTTCTTAGCTACATAAGCCTCATAGCTGCAGCTGATCAACTGCATTTGAGGCCTTTCGCCAAAAAAAAGCTGTATGTTTGGAAAACTATCAAACAATTTAAAATCAGCTTCAACTAAATGTAATCACTTCTTGTTCATATAAAAATGCTCTTGTGCTGCTCTCAGATGTGCTGTACCTGCCTGAAGAGGCGGACTGGGTGAAGTTTAACGTGGACATGAGCGGATATTACATCGTCCACTACGAGGGGTCGGGCTGGGACGACCTCATCACTCTGCTCAAACACAACCACACCGCCCTCAGCAGCAACGACCGAGCCAGCCTCATCAACAACGTCTTCCAGTTGGTCAGGTTAGCCGTCTGGCGGGCTTTGCTTGGCCAGGTGTTCTTGGACGCAAATATAATGTGTGTTCCTGATTCTGTGGTTGAACTAATTTCTCTGGGTTTCTCTTGAGAAAATTGGTGAAGATTTGTCTAGTCTAATCTAATAATATTGGAGCAGGCTTAAACTATATCCAGATTATATATTTCAAGATAACCTTTGCTCTTGTTGGTCAGTGTGGGGAAGCTGCCACTGGACAAAGCTCTGGACCTGTCGCTGTATCTGTGCCATGAAACGGAGATCATGCCTGTGATGCAGGGCTTCAGTGAGCTTGTCCCGCTCTACAAACTGATAGAGAAAAGGGACATGGAGGCGCTGGAGAACCAGATGAAGGTCAGACATGGGAAGAACTTTGTATTTATGACATGTTTATTGAATTTTATATGGAGGAAGAAAGGTATAATAAAGTCTGTTTTTATAGTTTTAGGTTAAAATTAATTTCCTACTTAAATAATTACTATAATTAGTATTTATTGATATTATTACCCAGTCGTAGCTCATTGAAATAAGTAGACAGGCTGGTTTGAGTATTTCTTTAACTGCACAACTCCTGGGATTTTCATGCACAACAGTCACTAGAGTTTACTCAGAAAAAGGAAAAACATCCAGTAGGTGGCAATTCTGTGGACGGAAACACCTTGTTGATGATAGAGGTCAAAAGTGGTGAATGGCCAGACTTGATTGACTTGACAGAAAGGCTACAGTAACTCAGATACCCACTCAGTACAATTTTGGTGAGCAGAAAAGCATCTCAGAATGCACAACACCTCAAACCTTGAGGTGGATGGGCTACAACAGCAGAAGACCATGTCAAGTTCCACTTCTGTCAGCCAAAAACAGAAAGCTAAGGCTGTGGTGGGCACAACCCAGCAAAACTGGACAGTTGAAGACTGAAGACACGTAGCCAGGTCAGATGAATCTCAATTTCTGCTGAGGCACACAGATGGTAGGGTCAGAATTTGGCACCAACGACCTTGTGTCAACAATCCAGGTTGGTGGAGGTGGTGTAATGGTGTGGGGAATGTTGTCTTGGTACACCTTGGGCCTGTTATTACCAATCAATCATCGCTTGAATGCCACAGACTATTTGAGTATTGTTACTGACCATGTACATCCCTCCAAGGCTACAATTTACCATCTTCTAATGACTGTTTCCAGCATGATAATACAACATGGCACAAAACAAAAGTCTCAAACTTTCATGAACATGACAATGAGTTCAGTATTCTTCAGTGAACACTTTTGGGATGTAGTAGAGCAGGAGATTTGCAGAATTAAAGTGCACCTGAAAAATCTGCATGATGCAGTAATAACAACATGGACCACATGGACCAGAATCTCAAAGGAATGTTTCCAACATCTTGAGGAATCTATGCCCTGAAGAACTGAGGATGATTTGAGAACAAAGGGAGGCTCTACCCAGTGTTAGTATAGTGTTCCTAACAAAGTGGTCAGTAAGTGTATATGGGGTTTTAAAAGTATTGACTGTTTATTATTCTCTTAACAACTCTGTTCAGGGCTACATCATGCACCTGTTCCGTGAGCTCATAGATCGGCAGGTGTGGACTGACGACGGTTCAGCGTCTGAGAGGATGCTGCGCAGCTACCTTCTCCTCTTCGCCTGTTCGAGGGGTCATCCACCCTGCGTCTCCACCGCCACCCAGCTCTTCAACGAGTGGAAGGAGTCTAACGGCAACATGAGGTCAGACATCAGCTCTTACAATGTGATCCTTATATCCTTCGCTCTTTAACCCTTATTTATAATTAGGGGTGTAACAGTACACAGAAGTCATGGTTCGGTTCACACCGTGGTTTAGACAGTTCGATATAATGTTCTTTAGCGCAGCATTGCATTCCTCAGCGTCATCAGTTTGACAAATTCACAATTTGTTTTCATCAATCAGTGTACAATACAGTACTCAGCATGCACTGCAGGAAGAGAAGCATTTGAGAAGCATCGGCTCATGATGAATGCTGACTATTTATTGGCTCCCTACCAAAAAATTTGATTGAATCAGGGTGTGCTTTAAATTTACTTGATTCAAATCTGTACATTGGGTCCACATGAATGAAACGTTACATTGACAGAATTACTAAGTACTTGCTTTACTTACTTTTTTCAAGCCGATGTAATGTAACTGTTATTACTTAACTACCTGGTGTCGACCAGAGGAGGATCGGTTCTGCCTGGGTTGAGCTTTTCCTTGCCACTGTCACCCTGGCGACGTTCACTGGGACTTGGACCTGGATTTTCTGTAAATCTGCTTTGTGAGGACACCTATTGTAAAAAGCACTATATAACTAAATTTTGACTTGACTTGAGCCGATGTACGCATTTGGGTCATGTAAATTCAGCAACTTTTTTTCCAGTGTAGACTGGCGCTTGATTTCACGCACTGAAGCTGGTTGAAGCTGAAGCTGATGGCACTCAAATCTGCGCTCAGTTCCATGTTGTACGAAAATTTAATGAATCAGATGCAAAGGACTTCATAAGTCATGAAATGTCAAATCTGCTCAACTTTGATGAATAAGGGCCAAAACATCTGTCTGTCTGTCTGTGATGATAAGGTTCCATTTGTTTTTCCTTCACAGTCTCCCTAACGATGTCAGCCATGCAGTGTTCACGGTTGGTGCTCGCACTGAGGAGGGCTGGGACTTCCTGTTCAAGAAGTACCACGAATCCCTTTCTACGTCACTAAAGAGCCGAATCAAATCTGCCCTGTCCTCCTCTCCGCTCGCTCACAAACTCAAATGGT
>JAILXH010108612.1:0-13192 GCA_023558415.1 Piaractus mesopotamicus
AAAAATCATTTTCAAATTATGTGAAAAAATTTAAAATAACAAAATTGGAAATGCGAGCATCAGCATCGATAGGTATAAACATCTGAATGTCGTTTCAGATATTTGCAAGTACACAGTGAAACGAAACAACATTCCTCCAGGACCAACACAGGAACACAAGTGCAAGCCAATACAATATACACAGTGCAGACAATACAGTGCAATAAAACAATACGAAAAACAATAAATACACAAAAAAACAGAACACAGTACACAGTACTGAGAGTATGTGGAGTTGTGCGAAGGAGGACGTAACATACTATGACATATTAGCAGATTAGCAGATAGCATAGCATACGTGAGCATAGCAGTCACTGAGGTAGCAGCCAGAACAGCAATGGTATACAGTATTTGGTTGATACAGTATAATATACAGCCAATATTGCTAAATATATAAAATGTGCACAATGCAAGTAGTCAGATATATAAAATATATCAAGTGAAGTATTTCAGTGAAATACAAAAATTATCTGGAACTGCAGGAGGTGGGGGTGAGATGGATAGTGTGGTGTAAATGGTGTAAGGCTCACACTCTTAAAAAAGACAGTGGTTCTATATAGAAACCATGAACAGTTAAAAACCATTTGCATGCTTAAATTGTTCTTTGCATGATGAAATCGTTCCTCAGATTGATGGAGAATGTGTTGTATATGGTTCTATTTAGAATCCTTTTGAAAATGGTTTTGCATATCACCAGAAAGTGTGCTTCTATTGTTACAAGCTTGACATTGTAAAAATAGCAGAGTCCTTTTCTCCATCAGTCTGAAGAACCATTTGACCATGCAAACAGCCATTTAAGCATGCACATAATGCTTTGAGTGCTCATGGTTCTATATAGAGCCACGTTAGTAAAGAACCCTTGACGTATATTTTTAAGAGTGTAAGCTGGACAAAGTAATACAGTCTTATAAAAAATAAGATGAAATTATATTTGAGAGAAAAACGGTAAAACAGTCAAAATTTGACCGTGTTTGAGGGCCAACAGTGGAACCTTCATTTCTTATCAGAATGATGTTGATAGAACTGCATACGGTCAGCTTAAAAATGTGATAAATTCCCAATAATGTAATAAGCTATTACAGTATCAGTAAAAATGTTATTACACTATCAGTTAAGACTTTATATTACATTAATGAGCGAGTTGTTATGTTACTAAGTTTTATTACATTTTTGGCCAAGTTAAGTGCAAAATATTACTACATTCTGGCTGTTGTTTCATTATTGGGAAATCATACAATATTGGGTTCTACACTGTTAGAAATAAAGGTTTTCTGCAGGTACATTTTTTTGTTCATCAAGGTACAAACAATGTAAATGTTCCCTTGAAGGTACAGCAGTGGATTTAAGGTCCAATTGTGAACCTTAAATAAGTTTTTCCAGGTGAAAAGTTTTTATTTGTACCTTTTCATAACCAAATGTTTTAAAACAGAACAATAAAATAAAAAGCCTGGAGGCGAGACTGGGTGTGTGGAGTCAATACAACTTAGAAAATATAATTCCAGTGGATTATGGTACAGTTATGTTCCCTGACTAAACTTATTGAGATGCACTCTTGACGGTTTCATGCCAGTGACAAGAGGGGGACTGACCCAGTGAGAGTTTAGTACCTTTTTTTTTTTGAGAGTGTATAGTGCAAACGTTGGCAATGCCTGCATGCTTGAGAAAGAGACAAGAAAGGAAAACAAAAAGGAAGAGAAAAAGAAAAATATAAAGATGAAAAAGTGGAACAGCAAAAGAAGCAAGATCTATTAAATACGGAAAGAGAAGACAGAATTAATAAGATTTTACCATTAATATAAACAATTAAAAATTGAGACGGCAGAGAAAAACAAAGGAATGAAACAAGACAAAACACTGTGAAAAAATAAGGAAGCCCAAGTTTTACCTTAAATAATTAAATAATAATAAATTAACTTATTTAATTAATTACATTAAATTATCAGCTCATATAAACTTTTTTAAGTTAACCCATTTGTGTTCATCACTCAGATGTTCCTGAAGCTCCTTTTTAATTTCCCAATGTCACTCTAATCTACACTCTTAAAAATGGTTCTTCGGGTATTCTGTAGTAACAACAGTGGTTCTATAATAGATTCATGAATGCTCAAAGAACCTATACAGAACCCTTTTGAAAAAGGTGCTATGTAGAATCATATACAACACATCCTCAATCAATCTGAAGCGCCATTTCCAATGCAAAGAATCATTTAAGCATGACATGGTTCTAAGCATTCCCTTTATTAAAGAACCCTTGAACAATTTTTTAACATTGTACAGCACGTTCTCCGTCAGTCTGATCCATTTCACCATGCAGAGCACCATTTAAGCACACCGAGTGTTCATGTGTGGGTACAATACTGGGTTCTACACACTGGACTCATTCAGTGATGAATTGTTTGGTGTGATCTGTTTGAAGAAGAGAACGTTTGCAGAGGGCTCCGTTTGTGTGTGTATGTGTGTGTGTGCACTTCTGCATGTGAGAGAGAGAGAGAGAGAGAGGGCGCAGCCCCCATTAAAGACCCCTGGGACGCTTTAGCCTGAAAAGGGGCGCTGTGTCCCACAGGAGTTCAGACCTGCATGCTTTAACCCTTAAAACCCTGAGAGTTAGTGGATCCTACACACTTAAAAAAGATAGTTCTTGAAGGGTTCTTTAGGGAAAAAAATGGTCCTATATAAAACCATGAACACTCAAAGAATCCATTTACATAATTAAAGGGCTCTTTGCATCATAAATGGGTTCTTCAGATTGATGGAGAATGTGCTGCTTATGATTCTATAAAGAACCTTTTTGAAAAGGGTTTTATATAGCAACAAAAAGGGTTCTTCTATTATATACACTCTTAAAAAAGAAAGATGGTTCTTCAAAGGTTCTTTAGTAAAGAAAATGGTTCTCTATAGATCCATGAACACTCAAAGAACACTCTGCATTATTAAATTGTTGTTTGCATCATGAAAGTGTTCTTCAGATTCATGGAGAATGTGCTGTAGATGGTTCTAGATTTAATGTTTTTGAAAAGGGTTCTATATAGCACCAAAAAGGGTTTATCTAATGTTATCAGCTTACCTTTGTTACAATAGCAGAACCTTTTTTGGTGCTATGTAGAACACAGTCTACATCAATCTGAAGAAACAATTCACCATGCAGAGAACCATTTAAGCATGCAATTGGTTGTGGAATCTTAAAAAGATGGTTCTTTAGGAAAAGATTGATGGAGAATGTGTTGTATATGGTTCTATATTTAAAAATGTTTTTGAAAATGGTTGTATGTAGCACCAAAAAGAGTTCTTCTATTATATACACTCTTAAAGATGGCCCTTCAAGGGTTTTTAGTAAAAAAAAAAAAAATTGAACTGTGAACACTCAAAGAACCTTTTGCATTATTAAAGTGTTGTTTGCATCATAAAATTGTTCTTCAGATTGATGGAAATTGTGCTGTAGATGGTTCTATATAGCACCAAAAATGTTTTTTCTATTGTATACAAGCTTGACATCACAATAGCAGAACACTTTGTGGTGTTATATACATCACATTCTCCATCAGTCTGAAGAACCATTTCACCCTGCAGAGAACCAATTAAGCATGCAAAGGCTTATTTGAGTATTCATAGTTCTATAGAACCATTGTCTGTACTGAAGAACCCTTGAAGAACCACCTTTTTTCAGGTTGCACATACAGACAATAATGTTTCCACCCAGTTTATCGTCTTGTTTCAGTGAAATAATTCATAAAAAACTGCAGCATATTTTTCACTTGTAAGGGTTAAAAATTATGTTTTTATTAAAGTTAGTGACTGTAAAGTTGGTATAAAGTCTCTCTGTGTTTTCAGCACTGCTGGTGTATTGCTGATCATATTTTTGACCGCTTTTATGTCCATTTCAGTGACTCAGATGTTGCTTGGCGTGTCAGTTGCCTCCTAAAACTCAACCTGAATCTGTTTTATAAAAAAACTAATTTCAGTGCCTCGATCAATCTTGTTTACGAGCTGTTTGTCTGCACTGACTGAGGAGTTCATCCTCAGCTCCGGAGTGGAACTTCACTCTTCTTAAACAACCTGAGGAGTAATTAGGGCTAATTCTGTAATTATTACTGTGTTTAATGTCCGGCGCCGTTCATTAAAGACCATAATTACATCAGCTGACATGAGTTTTCACCATCGCTGAATTTTCACTCTCAGCTGTCTGTTTCCATCAGAGCTGATGTGTTTGACTTTGAAGAGTGTGTTTGGGGTTTATTTTCTTGTTTATTTAATTTAGTATAATCTTTATTTTATTTATATATCCACATACGCTTTGACTTGTTTAACATATTTTTAATGTTTTGTCTGCTTTAACTCAGGAAGTGGTGCGACTATCATAAAAACACATTTTTATTTGTCTAATTAAAAGCCAGTTTCTCAGCAGTAATGAAATTTCGCTCTGTAATTGTTTTGTATGGTGAGTTAATGTTTAATGTGAGGAGGTTTTAAACGAGCGTCGTTTGTAACTGTGCAGCTCTGAGGAGTTTTCTGTGGAAGCGCAAGTGAAAACAAAGTGTAATCACAATTTATTTCCCTGAATTTCTCTCTCTGAGCTGTATAAGCCTTTAATCCCTCTCTCCTCCCTCTATCTCATTACCCTCATTCATCTCTCGCCTTTTATCTACTTGTCTCTTCTTCTGCTTTTGTCTTTCTTTCCTTCTTTTTTATTCTTTCTGTATTTTTTTGTGTTTGCTTTTCTTTGTATCTTTACACTGTTCTGATTTTTCTTATCTTTAAATCTTTTTCTTTCTGTCTCTCGTAATTCTGTTACCCACTCTCTCTCTGGTTCTTTTCCTCTGTTTATTGATTGTGAGTGTGTGTGTGTGTGTGTGTGTGTGTGTGTGTGTGTGTTGTCAGCTGTGTCAGGATTAAAAGCTATTAGTTCTGCTTCATTGGCCGAGCGAGTGAAGCTCAGAGTGATAGAGTTGCTCCGCTCTCTCAGGGGGACGAGGGGGACAGGGTAGGGGGCGGCAACATCACCGTTTGGCCTAATTCTGCTTTCTGACTGGCTATTATTATTAGTATTATTATTATTATTATTATTAGCATTGTAGTAATTTAAACTAAATTGTAAATAGACAAATAATTGTACATAAGCTTACATATTTAAGGTGGAAATAAAAATAGATAAATCTGCCAATAAATTTGGCAAAAATAGAAAAAATATACATGAGAGAGTAGGAATAAAAGTATATCTATTTGCATATTTAAATTGTTAAATTTTGTTGTTTGTTATAATGATATTAATATATCGCTTCTGTTTGAACAAAACCTCATATTTCCAAAATAATAACTTCACAGGAGAAGGTAAACACATACTTTACTTTTAATGTAAGTCAGTGGTACCAGACTTTTTTCCAAATGATTTTGTTCCATTTCTTTTGGTCTATTCATCATGAAATGTACGCGGTTTTGTTCTGACAGCGGTGACGTATTTATCTGTTTATTTACAAATGTGTATTTTTTTTTTTTTTTGTGATCGAAAGTTTTGATTTGTTTATCTTTCCCATCAAGACATTTCAGTATGAAACTATGTACATATCCAGGGCCTGCCCAAAAAAAACACCTCATATCTGACTTGGGCCCAATCCCATTTCTTATTTTTACCCCTACCCCTTGTTTTTGAGTGACTCCTTGCCCCTTGGAACTAAGTTACAGGGGTAGTGTTTGAAATCTTCCCTACGAAATGGAACAATCCTCACATAAAAAAAGAACATTATTTCATTAACAGGCTTCTAGCGCTGCTCTGTAGGCAACCTTGCCAGTCTGCAGTGATAGCAGAGGAGGGTAAAGTTCAGCTCCTCACTGCTGGGCTTTAGTTACATTTAGGGAATCATAATCTTTCAAATAGGGACAGTTATCTCTTTCGTGAAACCATGTTAAAATAAAAGTCCTTTGTTTTTGATTGTGCTGCCTGTCATTTGAGGAAGTAAGACCTTGTAGACAAATTTTTCCAGTTGAGCTCTTTTCAAGTTGTGTTATTTTGTTACATGGTTTGTATTTTAAAGTTTTCAAACATAAAATCATGACAAATTATTTTATTTAGAATTTTATAACTAAATTACTTTTATTGATAGTTTACTTAATCAACATATACAGTTGGATGGTTGAACCACCTGACATTTTTAGACTTTTGGAGGCAAAAAGAAGCTAAAATGAATTGTTCATCTATGCACTGAAAATTGTTTCATTTAAAAGAGGTATTTTTGAATAATTTGATATATGGCATGTATTTATTAAATTATTTGTGTGTGTGTATATATACAAATAAGCAAAGGTGCTTTGCCTTCCACAAAGGTTTTACAGGGTTTTTGAGGAAGTGTTTGTTAAGCAGGCCCTAAGCAGTGTACTGTGTGTGTGTGTGTGTGTGTTTGTATGTTGTTTTTTTTTTCTGTTTTTTTTTGCACATTAGGCTGTTTTTTCCCTTACTTTTGCTAATTACTGCCCCGGCAGCTCTGACCAAGCCCAAACGTTTTGCACTTGTGTCGTGTTTTAACGTCTCTCTCATATTTCATTCCAGGCCGTGGTGGGCTATTTTGACATTTTCTTCGACAGAGGCTGCACGAACAAGGTGAGTTTCAGCACTGTGCGCTTTAACAACCTACCAATTACACTCATGCTTTTACACACTTTATGCCTGGGGCAGTCGCACGCTCTGCTGACATAAGCACGAGCCTTCCTCCAGCGGCCAGACGGAACAGGAATAAAAACGGCTGCATTTGAGTAGAGGAGATGCAGAGAGAGAGAGACAGGCGAATAAAGAGAGAGCATTCACAGCACTTTCTGTTTTCTGCCATACTCTGCTAACTTTGATAATGGGTTTGTGAATGTGATTGCCATTTTTATCACTTCCCTCGAGGAGACCGTTCATGATATGGAATATTTCAGGAGGAAATCAAAAAATGTCGAGGTAGTCCTCTGCTAAGGAACTTTTTAGAACAAGGAATTGAAGGTTTGAGATCAGCTGTTTTCTAGATCCCTATATCGGTACCACACTTTGGTCATATACTTCGGGTTTTTTTTATACATCATTTTTATACATCAAATTGTCCAGCAATACGGTGACACAATAAACCGTTAGAAAGCTTGAAATCTCAGGATTCGGTTCTGCAAACCATATCATGATCTGTTATTCACAGCAGTTACAAACATCTCATTTGCAGCATAAGCACAGAATAAGCAAACACTATCAAATCTATAAGATGAGTGTTGTGCTGTGGTTCAGTTGTGGCTGGAAGGTGAAGGAGGCTAGTGAACCTGGAGGAACTGATCAGTTTAGAGATCTAACCTCGTTTACACCTGGTCACTTTATGTAGTGTCTGGACTGTGTCCTGGTAAGATTTTAGCCACATACATTTACACATGGTAGTCAGATGCATCTCTGGTTAGTTGGATTGAAATCCGATTGCTGAGTGGGACGGAATATGCGAATCAGCTCGTTATGAGGCAACCAATTATCAACTGTTTATCCGTTCAGCCTTTTCGTCTGCAGTGTGTTTTGCGCAGTAATTTCTGTCTAAATTACTATTAAGCATTTCGTTTCATCCGGATCCCCAACGACGTGTGTCCTCCATTATTATCTTTCTTACAGACACGGATCCCAGTGATGCACTGCATGGGGAGGAGTTTTGGTTGTACAAGGAGGGGTTTCAGTTGTACTGGGAGCAGGTTTGGTTGTAGTGGGAGGGGTTTTGGTTTTACTGGTAGGGGTTTTAGTTGTACCAGGGTGAGTTTTGGTTTTTTTTTTATTGATAATAAACTAGTCTAAAACGATTCATCAATGCTTTTTGCAAAATGTCCTTCGGGATCAATAAAGTATCTCTCTGTCTGTCTGTCTGTCTATCTATCTATCTATCTATCTATCTATCTGTCTTATCTGTCTATCTTTTTGAACGTAGTTTTATTATGTTCTTTCACCAAACTATAACTTCTCATCAAAATATTCATTTACATCCACTGACTTCATTCATTTTGAGGTTACATGTAATTTGGTCCCATACAGCAGGATGATTCTGACTGCAGTAATGTTTTTAATTGCAGGTGATGTTCTCCACTTCTCCACACTGCACCAAAACCCACTGGAAGCAGACTGTATTCCTGCTTGAGAATCCCATTCCTGTCCAGTCAGGTCTGTCCCACCTTTAAAAGAAAACTTCACCCATAACGCATGAGATAATAAAGGAACAATGTGTATGTCAGTCTGTGCTGCCTGGTCCAAAATCACTTTAGTTCACTGGTACCTACATTGGAGCATGTAGTGTCAATTGACCAAACGTTTTGGTCAACTTTCCTTATTTTCACTTTAATAGTGAAGATATCAAAGCTATAAAATTACACATATGGAATGATGTAGTGACTTATTTGATTAAAACAAATCCAAACTTTTTTAGACTCTTCAAAGTAGCTCCTCTTTGTCTTAACGCTGAAAATTTAGTTGACTTTAAAAAATCGTGCAAACTTATTGCCTCGAAAAGTAAAGTTTCTTAACAGGTTCAAGCTTAAATAACTTTATATTTGAGCTATAGTTGCTCTCTGATTTCTTTAGTTTTCCACACTTTATAGCGAGTAAGGTAACTCAAACAGCCCAGTCATTATAAACAGTGTCCATTGAGCTGACAGTGCTCTACTGTTTAAGCCCTGTTCACTCCTGAATTATTCAGGTTAACTTAGTCTAATAGGTTAATGAGTCTAATATTCTTCCTTGTGTAATGTATCAGCATCAGTTAAAACAACTATATTATATTAAATGGCCTGTTTTGTACAGCAATGAATAAACAGCTTAGATAAGACAAGAATTGGCCGGTTCTGAGAGTGAGTTTAATGTATGTTCACTATTCTGTGCACAAAACACCATCATGGTGAGAATAAAAAAACATGTAAAATGTAATTAATGTAATTAACAGAACCCAACAAAACTGGTAATGCTGGGGAGCTTTTTGGGCAAATAAAGACTCTTCAGTCTGTAATAACAAATGATTAGACAAGAAATAGTACATTACTAGATTTGTATTGGTAATTTTAACAAATAAAGTAAACCTAAAATTGTTTGTGCAACCATTTCCAGTTTTCCAGGGAATTAAGCTTTACACATCATGCTTTATGCAGGGATGTTTTTTAAGCAGGTCTGAAGAAGCTCTTGTGCTTGGCTTGTCAGCTGTTGAATATTTCAAATAAAATATTTACATAAAATAACACAGTAACGTTTGCGTAAGTTTGGTTTTGACAGCAAATTCATGCCTAGGCATTAACTTCACTGTCTATATCTGTCTTAGAAACAAAATCAGGCATAAACCTTTAGAGCAAAATGACTAAGAATATGAAGAATGTGTGTTTTAATCACATCCAGACTTTTGACTAGTGCTGTATTTGATATTTTGATTTGATATATTTATATACTACTTTAATGTATGTATGTGTGCATGTATGTTTTTTTCTTTTTTTAATACAAAAATGGTAACACAGACTTGGATGTGGGCATGTGATTGTGAGTGATAGGCGTGTCTTATCTGTCTGTAGAGTGACGGCAGAGTCAGAGAGGTGGACGGGTTATCTGTCAGTGATGGAGTGGCAGAAGTGTGATTGAACAGCTCTTTATTCAGTCTTCATAAACTCTGTCTGTTTGTTTCCGATGTGGACTTGTTGATGTATCTGATATCAGGAAGGTGTTGACATGATACATGAAATCAGCCTGAACAGCATGAAATGTCCTTCTGAAGAAGAAATGTGATCTCAGTTTTGAACAAAAATGCTTTTTTAATGCTTTTTGGGTTAAAGTCCTCATTTGTGAAATGGATCAAGATTGAAAGTCAGTATTGTCTGCATATTCATGATTTTATCTTGTGTTATTCCAATGCAATCACAAGATGGCACTCAACACGTTCCCTGCTCTAGACTCCTGCTGCTCTAGAATTAAACTCGTCATCTGACACATTATTTTAACACATATATGAGCAATTATCTATATTTGTGTTCCATTAAAAGGATTAATGCATTAAGAATCAATAAGAATCACACAGGTGAATTTTGTCACCCTACAGTCGGGTTCAGACTGAATTTCGTGGGCTACAGTCGGGTTCAGACAGAATTTTGTCAGCTACAGTCGGGTTTGAACAGAATTTTATGGGCTACAGCTGGGTTCAGACGGAATTTTGTGGGGCTACAGTCAGGTTCAGACGGAATTTTGTCAGCTACAGTTGGGTTCAGACAGAATTTTGTGGCCCAACAGTCGGGTTCAGATAGAATTTTGTGGGCTACAGTCGGGTTCAGACAGAATTTTGTGGCCCAACAGTCGGGTTCAGATAGAATTTTGTGGGCTGCAGTCGGGATCAGACAGAATTTTGTGACCCCAGTCGGGTTCAGACAGAATTTTGTGGCTACAGTCAGGTTCAGATGGAATTTTGTGGGCTACAGTCGGGCTCACACAAAATTTTGTGAGGCTAGAGTCGGGTTTGGGCAGAATTTTGTCAGCTACAGTCAGGTTTGGACAGAAATTTATGGGCTACAGTTGAGTTCGGACAGAATTTTGTCGGCTACGGTCAGGTTCGGACAGAATTTTGTGGGCTACAGTCGGGTTCAGATGGAATTTTGTCAGCTACAGTTGGGTTCAGAAAGAATTTTGTGGCCCAACAGTCGGGTTCAGATGGAATTTTGTGGCTACAGTCGGGTTTAGATAGAATTTTGTGGGCTACAGTTGGGTTCAGACAGAATTTTGTGGGCTACAGTCGGGTTCAGACAGAAATTTATGGGCTACAGTCGGGTTCGGACAGAATTTTGTCGGCTACGGTCGGGTTCAGACAGAATTTTGTCAGCTATGGTCATGTGGGGACAAATTTTGTGGGCTACGGATGGGTTCAAACTGAATTTTACGTGCTACAGTCCGGTTCAGACAGACCTTTGTCAGGCTACAGTAATGGGTGAACTAACCAAATCTGAGCGTTTCTCAGAACTAAAGCAGCTCGTCTTTGGCCGTCTGGAGGTGGCTTTTTTTCTGCTCGCGTCCTGGCTCAGCTAACTGATGAATTCTGTCTTATCGTAATGGGAATCGGAGAGATGTCATCTGATGTTTAGATGGATGACGCCCCACTGCCTGCTTGCTCTCATCCAGTCCACGGTTATAAATGACCCTAGCTCTGCTCGCGCTGGCCACGGGCCTCTCCGCTGGACAGCCCTTGGAGCAGCGGGCTGATGATAAGAACTGTGTCTGTTCCGCTAGCGTTGTTTTGACATTACTGATAGCCGTGTCAGATGAAAAGGCCAAGCGGTACGGTTGAACACTGCTGCATATTCTAATATACGATAACTGGTGAAAATGCTGTCGGGTGAAACGGGAGGCAGAGCAGAACCTTTTATTATTCTGTTCACTGTGTCTAAAGCTGTGGTGTAGAGGGCCAGGCTGGGTTATAGACACTAGCTGTAGTGCTGCAGTGATCAGTCCCCAAAATTGACAATATTTCAGTGTAAAAAAGTGATGACTTGGGTTTTATTGTTGGGTACTTAAAAAGTTCACTGTAATGTTCTGTAATGTTCATGTGATAAACATGGTCATTCTAGCCATGAACTGAAGTTATGAACTGAGCTGTGTTCCACAGTTTCTCATTAGGTTAAATGAATAACTGGCTCTAAATGTAGGTATTGTGATATAAACTGTTTCTCATCAGATTGAATGGAATTTTACCAGTATTCAGTAAAACTTATCCAGAACACATTTGTGGGCAGAGCCTGGAGAGGTCAGTTGGAAGTGGAGATGAAAAAGAGAGACCCTTAATGCCTTGTTCTCTCGCTCATTCGCTACAGCCCAGTAGACCAGCAGTCCCAGGCTGGCTGTTCACACACAAATGGTTTTTTTAACATCGCTTGCTGGCTGCCTGCCACACACTCACACACACTTCCTTACAGCTCTCACCAGGTCACACACGCACACACACACACACACTCTCTCACACACACACACACACACACACACACACACACACTTGCATTAGTAACTCCCACATGAACACACTCCATGAGATCAGTGAACTTCTTCTCAAAGTCGGCCCAAAGACACCTGCCTCCTCTCAGTGTTATATAACAAAGCTGTGGCTGATATCTACACTTGGAGCCCTTAAAGGGCCTATATCCTACTTTTTTCTTGCATTTGTGATATTTATGCTGTTTTATGTGACAAAAACAGTCATTAGTCATTTATCACACCGCTTAGTTTCCATGTCATAGTTGGCAAAAAAAATCTCCATTTTTCATTTTCTAATTTTTTTCCACATAATTTGACAAAGTCAAAAAGGTGGTCTGTGTCGTTCCTCACTATAACTTGTATACATTGGAATGGGACGTCGTTCTTCAGGCCACAAACGCACAACAGCAGAACATTACACCAGACAACAAATATATAGAACACTAAATATAGAAGACAGTAAGTACTAGACAGGACAGCAAAGCCATATGTATAGATGAGCTTCAAATGTATGTACATGTGCATATATATGCATGTATTGGCATTAAGCAGCATATTAGTGAAAAAGGAACCAGTGTCACTGTAAATTGTACAGAAAGACTGAGTCTCAGCAGCTTCAAATAGTAAAGAATTTAAAGTGCAGGTGTGCAGTGATGGTGAAGGGGTGTGTGACCAGTCTGTGGTGGTGATGTTGGAGAGGGTCTTGATTACTCCAGGTGAATGTTGGACCCACTCCAACATTCAACTGGACTGTCTGGACCCTGTCCAACATCCACCTGGACTGATCTGGACCCTCTCCAACATCCACCTTGACTGATCTAGACCCTCTCCAACGTCCACCTGGACTGATCTAGACCCTCTCCAGCGTCCACCTGGACTAATCTGGACCCTCTTCAACATCCACCACAGACTGGTCACGCACGCCTTCACCATCACTGCACACCTGCACTTCAAATTTTTTACTATTTGAAGCTGCTCTGAGACTCAGTTTACAGTATTTGCACTGGTACCTTTTTCACTAACATGCTGCTTAATGCCACTCCATGCATATATATGCACGTCCTCCAGATTAGTCCAAGCGAATGTTGGAATGGCTCTAGATTAGTACTGGTCAATGTTGGAGATGGTCTAGGTTAGTCCAGGCGGATGTTGGAGAGTGTCTAGATTAGTGCACGTGAATGTTGG
>JAILXH010108612.1:13202-23598 GCA_023558415.1 Piaractus mesopotamicus
GTCCATGCATATATATGCACGTCCTCCAGATTAGTCCAAGCGAATGTTGGAATGGCTCTAGATTAGTACCGGTCAATGTTGGAGATGGTCTAGGTTAGTCCAGGCGGATGTTGGAGAGTGTCTAGATTAGTGCACGTGAATGTTGGAGAGGGTCTAGATTAGCCTAGGTGGATGTGGGATAGGGTCTAGAGTGTATGTGGATGTTGGAGAAGGTCTAGAGTGGTCCAGGTGAATGTTGCAGAGGGTCAGGATTAGTCCAGGTGGATGTTGGAGAGGGTCTAATTTAGTCTAGGGGAATCAGTGCGTTCAGTAACCACCTCGAGGACGAAGCTGGTGTCTGAAGCTGGTGAAACGGATACTCAGGTACCTTCTGCCAGATGGCAGCAGGGAAAAAAACAGCTGCACTGTACGTTGTGTGAGACTTTAATGAAAAAGTAAGCAATAGCAATATTTCAGAATTGCTTGAAATAAAATATCTTTACATTAACTTGCATCAAAAGTAAAGAATGTCTTTGCCCTCTCCTGTAAAGTTGCCATTTTGGAAACACTTGTTTATTTTGGACTGGAATGATATGTGAACTGTAAGCTTTGGGGACTAAGCGGTAAATTTTGAAACGTTGTTTACATATTACATGAAACTGTTATTTCAGAAACGTGAGGAAGATTCAGTTTTTCACGATACGGGATGATATGGGTTCAATGTGGTTCACTCAGTATAAGTTTGTTGTGACCTGCTTTGAGGCTTTTATTAACATTACAGAACAAACCAGCAGCCGAAACTTTGTGTAATAGTGGCTGTTTCCTGCTGTGTATGGAGCACTGCAGGTGCTGGGTAATGTGTGTAATTTCGGTAAGTACATTTGAGAGTACTAATGAGAAGGGAGGTAACGTATTAGCAGGCGCTGACAACAGCCTGCAAGGAAAAAACTCCTGGAAACGTCTCGTTTTCTCTCAGCCCCATCCATTAAAGCAGTCTTCATTTGTCATGCTTTAGTTCATTTGCATGGTCCATTAAAACTAGAACGCGAGAAAATATTCTTGAGAAGCTTAGTCTCTTGTGCAGTCACCCGCTGGTCTGGTTTAAAAAAAAAAAAAGTAGTTTGTGTGTAAAGGTTCTGTGATGGTCAGCTGGGAAAAATTGTGTTATTTGTCTTGTGAGGTGTTCCATATTCTTTCCATAAAAAAAAATGTAGAAGTGAGTATTATGCACGTTTGTGTTGTTCCAGATGTTGCAGATGAGATAACTTATAATAGTGCAGCTAATGTTTTTTTTTATAGTTTACGTAATTGGATCAGTTGCTTTTTTAAATAAAACAATAGAGGCCATATCACCCCTACACTTCCTGTAGTGTATTACAGTCTGTCAGAATGACTGTGTAGATCATATGAACATTATAGAGCACTTTTAAATGAAACAATAGAAGCCATATGGCCCCCTAAACTTCCTGTAGTGTATTACAGTCTGTCAGAATGACTGTGTGGATCATATGAACATTATAGAGCACTATAGACTAATAAAAGACAAATTGACAACATTGCAGCCCTAATGTTTAACAACATAAGATACTAAATATGACAGTTGCAGAATACCGTTCAGCGATAAAGTACCGGTTATGCAGCTGAGAGTGATTGATTGACCCGCTGCTGCATGGTGAGCAGTGTGTCGAGATTAGCCATCATGGGAGAAGGAGTGAGAGGCCATGTGGACAAGGGCTAGTAATAAGTAAGTAATAAAGACTTACTGATCACAAAGTAAAAGTAACAGAAGTACTCATGTTTCATATTAGTTTTATAGAAGTTATATAGTATAGTTATAGTTACTGAATAATTCATACTAGTTGCTGAATAATTCATACTTTCTACAGGAAAATTCATGCTAGTTGTAGGCTAATTCATATTATTTATAGGCAAATTAATACTAGTTGCTGAATAATTCATACTAGTTGTAGACTAATTCGTACTAGTTACTGAATAATACATACTACCTACAGGATTATTCATACCAGTTACTGAATAATTCGTTGAAGTTACAAAATAATTCATTGTAGTTACAGGAACATTCATACTAGTTACATAATAATTCATACTAGTTACTTAATAATTTATACTAGTTGCTGAATAATTCACAGTACTTGATATGAATACTGAAGATCTAAGATGAATAATAAGCCAGCAGTGTACAAGGTTATAATCCTAACCAGATGACTTGCTTGACTAAACTTTGCTCAGTGCAGTTCATACATAATAAGCTCACTGTGAGCCCGGCTCTGTGTGTTTTCTCTGAAACCAGAGTAACTTTCAGGCTTTAAATGGAAACAAACCAGAAATCAAAACAATAGTATTTCTTCTCTGTCTGGATGCTGATTGAATGACCATCAGAAGCGTCACACCTTCCTCGACTCCGCCCCAACGGTTGTAATTCTTTTAAAATGCCAGTCGTGACTGCAGAGCTGGAAGAACCTTGAGGTGTCCGAGAGTTAGCCTTGGACGGGAGGGGCCGGGTTGTTTAGGAGTGAAGGAGGGAGCGACGGTGAATCTGAAAGTGATGCTGTGGGTTTACTGTGGAGCTGTGCACAGCACTGCAGCGGGAAGCTGAGACGTGTGTGCGTGTGTGTTTTTAATGCATCTGTGCTGCAGTGTTACATAGATAATCCACATATTAAAGCCAAGCCAGGTTACAGTTCTGTACCAATCTGTAACTTCCTGATGAGTCCATCAGCTCTCTGAACACAGGGCTGACTGTAATTAAAAGCCCATGTGTTCGCTGTTATTCCACGTCTTCAGCTCTTGGTGTACTTGTATGTGAACAATTAAGGAAGTTATATATGACTGCTTTGCACAGTCCATGACTCATTAACAGCCTCTTGCTTTATGCCTTGCTTTCTTTTTTATTGTTTAACATCAACATCCCTAACAGAAATGTGTTAAATGTTACAGGCAAGGCAAGTCAGAAAATGCAGAGTTGTTTAAAAAATTAAAAGAGAATAAAAATTAAAAACATGATTAAAACAATAGATTTAAAAGAGAAGGTCATTAAATTAAAAATCAAAGTAGACATTGAAATAGGATGGTTAAAAAATCAAGTTAAAAATGTAATTAGATTAGGATAAAAAAGGAATAAAAGAATAAAATATCAGAATAAAAATCATTTAAAAAACATTATTAAGGTGGCAAACAAAGTAACTGGTGTTTTCCAAGCTCACTTAAAAGACATTCATTCATCTGTCACATTACTCAGAGAGCAAGATTGATACTGAGTTTTCCAGACCGTTTACTTCATTACTTAATTTCGAGTTTCAGCTTCTTCCTTCTGATAAAAAGTAACAGATGAAAGAACTCTTTCATGCCCAAGACTGTTCTCGTGTTTCGCGTCACGTCACACTATAGTTTTGAGGACCTAACAGGGAGTGACTGCACTAGTGTAATGCCTTCAATTTGCTGTGCTTTGTGTTTCAAACTCAAGGCTTGGAGCCCCCTGCACTGTATAGTTTAGTGTCTCTCTCTACACACCTCATTCAACTCAAGGAAGGATTAATTAGCTAATGGTATAAGATATTTTAACCAGGGAAACCACAATCATGCAGTACAGGGGTTGCATTAGCAAACTTACAAAATCTGTAGAAACACGACTTAGTTTTCCGACCCACGACATTCAGCCTGATATTTAACGTTTATGTTTTTCCATTCAAACGTCATTTAAATCTCCAGAAACAGAGAGTAAAGTTATACCAGCTGTTTGCAGCCTCGTTAGGGGGACGACTGTTTATCTCTTGGCTGATAACATTAGCTAAAGTTATCCAAAGGTTAGCATTGTTCACATCTGTGTTAATTAGCTGATGTCGTTACCCTCCTATGATGACAGTTTTTTTCCTCTTTATGCAGCACCATGGGATCCTTTACCCACCCTAACGTGAAGAGCCAGTGGGCTTCTGTGCTTTTAAATGCTGGGAGAGACTCTCCAGATTAGGGAGAGGGGCTGTGTATGAGATGAATATAAGTGTCAGGAAAACACAAATTTGGAAGCTTTCTGCCAGTTTAGGTGGGACCAGGAGTTCAGGGGGAAGCCGTATAAGGATCACCGCCTATTTTATCAACTTTGTCGAGGGAACGTTTTTCTCTTCTAAAGTAAGGAGAGTAATTTTAGCCATTTGTCACCTCTAGTTACGTTCATGTGGAGCAGTAAAGCCTGAAATTCGGTCCCAAATATGGTGGCCACAACAAAAAGTCACGTGACTGAAATCTAGGATAGGGCTAGTAAATTTGTGCTATTTATTTTTATATTATTGGACTTAAGATATGAGCTGTAATCTGTGTTTTTGTTGATGTTGCTGATGTTATGTTTTTTTTTATGTTCTTGTGTCATATGTTTAGTTTACATGGCTGTTAAACAAATTTTCCCTCGAGGGACAATAGAAGGAAATGAGTTCAGCGATAGCTTTATGTTGCATTGTTTAAGAGGGCATGCTTCAGTTGCTACATGCACCCCCTCCCCACGCCACTTTACCCCAAATGTAGTCAATCAGTCCAGACATGTTCACTGTCTGAAGTTTGCTTCTTTAGTTGTAACCCTGAAGCTAAGGGGCTAATGTAGCTAACAAGTGATGGAAGCTTATGGCTACCAGTTAGCGCTGAGCATTGCTAAAGACAGCCGTAGCAACCAGCCTGAATTCTGTCCAGCGCTGAAACTACAGAAGCGAACTTCACATACTAAACATGTCCTGGCTGATCGACTACATTAGAGTAGATTTGTTTTTTCGACACACCATCGCTTTAAGATTCATGTATTGCCCAGTAAGCAGATCACTTTTGTGAGCTGTCTTTTCTTTGGCGTCTGAAGAGCACATAGAGACGTTTTGAAGCGCCTCATTTCTCATTACGGCCTTGGTTGCTCTTGGTTGGGTTGCCATGTTTAATGCAGATTCCTCTGTGATGTACGACCCTTCTCCAGCATCAGCAATATCTCCCTCCTCCATTTCCACGCATGGCTAACGCCGTGCCTCTACACTGCATGCTTACTGAGATCCTTCAGAGGCTCATCCGAGCTCAGGACCTTCAGAACCTCCAGAACTCACTGCCTTTAATCAGACTGTGTGTCTGCGTAGCACTTCAAGGACATTAAAGTTAGTAAAACTAGTGAGAAATGCTTTTAGAGTGTGACTTGAAACTGCAGTCTTTTTTTTTTGGGCTTCATATGTGAAATACTTATCAGGAATAGACTGCGTTTGTATTTGAAGTAGGTCTAACGTATACAAAGTAATGGAGAGGAGTTGCAAATTGAAAAGCAGTCACTTCAGTGGTAAAAGTAAAATGAAAAGCACACGGCATTACTTTTCCATAGTGACGTGCAGAATTGGTGCCAAAATGAAAAACAAACACACTGTTCCATTGTGTAAAGCTGTATAGTCGTGTCTTGATTACATTTCAAGGCGGATTGTATTCAGTTCTGACACTAATTCATCATTTCGCTTTTAAAATGCAAATCATGTTTTTTTTTTTTAAGTGACGTGAAAGCACCATAATAGAGGGTTTGTTTTTCATTTTGGCTCATGCACTGCATCTCAGTATGGAACAGTAATGTCGTGTGCATTGCATTTCACATTTTTCCATTGTATTGACTGCTTTTCAATCTGGCACCAATTCCTCTCCATATAAAATCACCTTCTTTCAGCTTTTACTGCACTGTTACTCTTATGTGATATGCGCAAGAGCCGCATACTGACATTTTACATGAAGGTGCTGTGTTTTTAATGCAGCCTGAATGACATAAGACTAAGGCGATGATGCACCACGGCTTTCTGATTGAGTTTAGGAAGCTATTTTAACTCATTTAACTTATTGAAACTGCGCTGCACTGACCCATAGGAACAAACTGCTTATCTCATCAACAGAACCAATAAAAATTAAAATTTCAGTGAATGGGTGGGACGTTTATCAGTAAGTGAAACATGCATGATTTCATGTTTATGTGTACGGATGACCACAGCTCAGTTTAATCATTATAATCTGCTATAACTCGTCTTCTTTATACGATGCATTAACTAAAATTTATGCACGTTTGTTTGATTATTAAATTATTGTGGCATTACATTAAACATACTGAGCTATGGTTGTATGCAGGTTACATTTAACCAAAGATGGTTAGCTTAACTGTAGTTCATTGGAACTGGATCTGATAAATTGACCTTTTTTTGATCACTGTACTGGTGCCGGCACACTTCCGTCAAAGCGTTCACTTCTGTTTTTTTTATACATTGTTTTTGTGACTCAAATCGTGCTGCAGTGTGGTGATGCAATAAACCGCTAGGGAGCTTCAAATCTCAGGATTTGATTACATAAACCATTTTATGATCTGTTATTCACAGCAGTTACGATCGTCTCATTTGTAACATAAGCACCGAATGAGTAAGCACTAACAAATCTGTGTCCTCACCTTCAAAGCCTCGCCGCTCTCCACAGAGACATCATAATCCAAAACATGGTCTGATAACACAGCAAGAGTCAGAGATCAGTTTAGAGATCTATGAGTCAGGAGGAAATAAACAACTCCTTCTAGACTCTGTTATTCTGTCTCAGTCATTCATACAGTTATTATTAATCTTGAGAGTGTTTCCTTTCAAATGAGACCAAAATCATGACGGTTGCCCAAAGTATGTGTGAACAGCGCTTCCTTTAATTTGGGTATGCTGTTTCGGGCTAAAATGGGGCCACAGTTAACAGGTTAAAAATAGGATTCGGTAAATATGCTGTGATATTGATCTTTTGGTGTTTGAGATGTTTTTACTTGAGGGAAGTAGTTTCACTTTGGGAGAACTTGAGGACAGAAATGGGTTCAGGTTTATCCGCTTCTAATTATATTTGGTGGAAGTGCTTGAAGTTTAGATCTCTGTCTTCCTCTGAGTGGCTTTTTGAGGCTTTTAATCAAAAGACTGAAAGGGTCATCAAAAGAACGAAAGCAATTACACTGCTGGCCTTTCTGCCTGCTCTCCAAAGACTTTTCTGGGTGGATTGTGCTGTACAGTCAGACTTGTAGTTCTTTGGTGAGCTTGAAACTGTAGTTCAACATACTGTAAGCCTTGTGTGTTGAAGGCCAATTTATGGTCCACATGACAAGTGTCGCTCAACAGAAAACTGGGATGGATACTGATTGGTGGTGTGGCAGCTCGCTAACAGGTGGCGCTAAAAAAAAGGACCTTTAAAAAACAAACTTTATTGAGTTTAACCAAAGCTCAGTTAATTGAAAAGTCAAAATGCTTGTCATAAATATCCTGTCATAGCAAAGCTAAGGCTAACCCGCTCTTCTCTCCTGTTAGCAGCATTGTTCAATGTTTATCAGTTGTTCTGTAGGTACACTATATGGACAAAAGTATTGGGACACCTACACATTACACTTAGAGGAGCTAAGTTGGACGAGAGGGCCTGACTCACAGTCTCCGTTTTAGATCATCCCAAAGGTGTTTGATGGAGTTGAGGTCAGGGCTCTGTGAGGGTCAGTCAAGTTCTTCCACACCAAACTCACCCAGCCAGGCCTTTATGGATCTTGCTTTGTGTACTGGGGCTCAGTCATGCTGGAACAGAAAAGGTTCTTCCCCAAACTGTTTCCACTAAGCTGGAAGTTCACAATTGTCCAAAATGTGTTGGTCTGCTGAAGCATTAAGATTTCCCTTCACTGGAACTAAGGGGTCTGGGCCAACCCCTGAAAAAGAACCCATAGGATCATCCCTCCTCCACCAAAATTTACAGTTGGCGCAATGCAGTCAGGCAGGTAATGTTCACCTGGCATTCGCCAAACCCAGACTCATCCATCAGACTGCCAGATAGAGAAGCGTGATTGGTCACTCCACAGAATACGATTCCACTGCTCCAGAGTCCAGTGGCAACGTGATTTACATCACTCCATCTAACGCTTGCATTGTGCTTGATGATGTAAGACTTGCATGCAGCTGCTCAGCCATGGAAACCCACGTCATGAAACTCCAAGCGCAGTTTTTGTGCTGATGTTAAAGCCAGAGGAGGTTTGAACTCTGCAGTTATTGATTAGCAGAGCGTTGGTGACTTTTATGCTCTATGCTCCTCAGCACTCTGCGACCCGCACTGTAACTTTACATGGTCTGACACTTCGTGGCTGAGTCACTGTGGTTCCTAAACGCTTCCACTTTTCAATAAAACCACTCACAGCTGATTGTGGAATATCTAGAGGGAAGAAATTTTGCATAATACAGCAACATGCTCAAAGTCAGTGAGCTCTTTAGAACGACCCATTCTTTCACTAATGTGTGTAAAGGCAGACAGCATGGCTAGGTGCTTGATTTTATGCACCTGTGGCAATGAGACTGTATAAAACACCTGAATTCAATAATTGTGTCTCAATACTTTTGTCCATATAGTGTAGATTAACAAGTATTGAATGATGGCTTGAAAATTGTGCACTGTATCCACTTATTTGGTAACTAACTTTTAAATAATGCTAGACGAAACAGCAAAAAGCGTAAAAGCACCAGCAGCTCATCTCAGCTTTTTTTTTTTTTTTTTAAATAACAAACACTATCATATACCATATACCCAGGTGAAATGTCTGGAAGATATTAAGGTGTGAAAAAACAGACACCACCAAAGCCTACTGTAAAAGATGGAAATAAAAAAGTAGTATTGCTTGAAATATTCAAGAAATATGTCTTTTTTTGTGCCTTGGTCATCTTTTACTTACTTAGCTCTTCACAGTAACAGAAATGTGAACCAACACTCTTGCATGCCACTGTAGGTGCATCTTGCGGCCAAATCAGATGGGGTAGTGATGCGTGATGGTGTTGATGGAAGCGTTTGCTGTTTTATTAGTGACTTTCTCTTAGTATATTTAGGTCAGGGGTCGGCAACATGGTACAGGTAAAAATAAAATAATTCTCCTTCTTGCTGATTGTTCTAACACAGTTTTAGCAGTAAATTGTCTTAAAAGCTGGAGTATGACTGCTAATCCACCCTTTAACCCTGAAGATCAATGTACAGACTGCTGGTCACCATAGCAACGCAGACAAAAATCGTGCCTAGCTAGTAGCTAACAAAAAGGCAAAAAGAAAGATTTAAGACGAACATCGATAATTTGGAGACGAATGGACTTATTTGCATTTATAATCACTCCAGCTGGTTTGCTGATACGTTTAATCTGCAACGAGAAACTGTCAGACATTAAAAGGTCGCGAGGCTGAAGTCAGCTTCTCATTCGCCAGCTACAGCCTTGCAAAAAATCGAAAGTTGAGAGACATTCTACAAGAAATTGTTCCACTTTTGGAAAGGTTTCCTGCTGGAGATGCGATAACAGCAGCTATAGCTGAGCTAAAGCTTAAAGCAGAGCAAAGTAAGTCTGTGTTTTCATTTATATTTGTCAGCCTGTATTAGTACATTAGCACATACTGAGACATATTACAGCCAAGATTGTAAAATGGACATAAAATGTTGGGGCTGCCAAGGTGGACAAGGACAAAACATCAGTTTGTCCACTGATGGGACTTGAATAGATGATGTTGTCACTCCTGCTAGTCACTCGTGAGAAGACTAAATGCAGTATTTGGGAGGCGGGACAGCAGCGGTCCATCAGCTCTCCGACTGCATGGCTGGTTTTAATTAAAAGAGCGACTATGTGCACTATTATTTTGTTTAATATTCTGTCTTCAGCTCTTCTTGAGTGTTTTTGCCTAAAAAACTGATGAATTTACATTTGGAAGCTGTGCAACGCCTCAGCGTGACTCTGACGTTCTGTGGATGTTCTGTGGACGTTCCTTCTCACAGTGCTGCTAGTTAAATCACTCTAAGGCCTCATATTCACCATTATTTCTGCTGAAGCCTCAGTGTGATAAGGTTAAACGACTCACTGCAAAAACACTGAACTCCAAACCCCTGTCAGCCCCCCAACCAGTCAGTGTCTTAATTCAGAGAGAAAACTGAGAAAGCGCCGTCCACTGGACCTGCGCCTTTCATTAAAAAATAAATAAATAACTTTGACCCTGTATTGGTCTCTCTCTCTCTCTCTCTCTCTCTCTCTCTGTCTCTTTCTTTCTTTCTATCTCTTTCTCTTTCTCCTCTTTCTCTCTTATTTCTCCCTCTCCTCCCTCACTTCCTCTTTTTTCTTTCTTTCTTTGTCTTTCCCTTTTTTCTGTTTTTCTTTTCACTTTCTCTCCTCTTCTTCCTCCATCTCTTTTCACCTCTCTTCCATCTCTTCCTCTTCCTGTCTCAGTTCCCTTCTGTTGTTCTGTCTCTCTCTGTCTCTCTCATTCTCTCTTTCCATTCTCTCTGTCTCCATGTTCCCCGTTCTTTTTCTCTTCTTTTTCTCTCTTTCTCTCTAATTCTCTCTTCCTCTCTCTCCATTCTCTCCTTCTCTTTCTTTCTTTCTCCCTCCCAATCCTCT